>JAECUM010002049.1:182500-193049 GCA_016617855.1 Megalonaias nervosa
TCCTGTAGACCATTTTTGAGCATGAAGTAGTATTTGTCCATGTCAAATATAAATATGTTAATTGTCTTGTTCTCAAGAACATTCCAAGATGGTGTACTAATGAACTTTGACACTAAGCCTGAAGCCTTACAACCAGCAATGTAAAATGATACATTCAGCTCATTTAATACAGATTTTGTCAGTCTGTTAAGGTTATAATTTTCAAGGAAGTCAATCATTTTATGCAGCATAAAAACCTGAGAAGCATGTGGATAATATATTAAAATGATTTCCTCAATAAGGTACTAGTTTAAAGGTCTACTAGTGTGCTCACACAACTTTTGTTTATATGATAAATTTAATCTTCTAGATGTGATTTTTTAAAGGTATTATGTCAAATACCTCATCATTAATGAAAATAATGACCACAAAACATTGACTTTTTATTGCACAAGGAAAAACACTCCTAACCGATTTCGTGCTCAGCAATTTCTGTAAGACAAAGCGGAAATGACGTGATGTAGGGAACTGTGCATTTCTACTTTCGTTGTTAGTTGCATTCAGTAGATGGTACCGTGCGTTATCCGACCAGTGACATGCGAGATGGTCTGCAGTGACCATTTGAGAGACGACGATTTCGATACCATCTATAAAATTAAAGAGTCACATGGTATTACAACCATCAGACGACTCCTGCCAAATGCAGTACCAAGCATGTTTTCTCGCCATATAACTGAGTCTGTGAACACCAGATCAACAAAAACCAAGGGTTACGGCGGGGCTAACAACATGTAGACCGAGAGAAGCTTGTACAGAAGTGAGAGCTAGCAAGGGTAAAATATTTATACATCTTTATTTTGCTATATTATTGGTTGTCAGCCCATACCCCTCGCCACAAATATACCTAGCAAAAGAACGATCAATGGGAGAGGGCGATTTTAGTGGGAGGGTGTTTGCAAACCATAACAGCCCCACCCCTACCTCCTAAAATGAATCCTGCTTTACCATGACGAGCGTGTGTGTGTGTGACCCTTGGATTTTAATTTTGCCCACTCTCCGATTGTTATTTCCCCCCCTCCAAAAAAATTCATTTGCTTGCCCATGCTTATTTCATGCCTGTTCAACAATAATAATAATAACAAAACAAGTTTTCTGCTAAAGCCAAAATGTTGTGAATACTTGATGTATTGATTGTGTTTAATTGTAAAGGCTGATTACCCCTTCATGTTGAGGCACTGGGAGTAAATTACCTTATTTGCCAGAATATACACAACTGTGTCAATGGACGACAGTCTAGGTCAGTCAAACCCACAACCCATTGCTTGTGAGTGTGAATACTAATGTCCGTTCAGTGTGGAGAGTATATTATTATTATTCACAATATGTACAGAACCAGAGTTAAAAGGAATTTTTAAAAATACTTTAATGCTGTCGGTGTAAAGATTTTACCTTCTAATACTGCTCTAATTATATATATCTGTTTTTAGGTATGAATGAGAACTTTGAGAACCAACATCTGGAAGATAATGCACTAGAGAGACCTGAAGACAGTAGATGGTGTGACATCCTGTGGTGCATTTTGATGTCACAGTGAACTTTCCATTCATTCCCTGTTTACATGGTTTGTATAGCTTCATAGTTGATATGGATTCCTAAGGCCTCACAAATTGTATCAGCATTTGAGTCAATAATTAAGTTATGTATTTTTTTATTGCGGAAAAACTACAATGTATTGGTAATATGTCAGACTTTATGATCAACCTTTAGTTGTAAAAGTAAGCAAAAAGATTTGGTGCATTTGTCAACTATTGTTCAGACATGCTAAAGACTTCATGTGTGACTTCCATATGTACTGCAAAGGCATGAAACACATTTTTCATACTCTTATTATAGGTAGATACACCATCATGCAGTATTGCTGTTCAATGTCAGACTGATAGGATACTTAAGAAAAAACAAACAAGCAAATGAAACATATAACATTGTATTAACTAAGCTCAGTATGATTATATAAGCATTTGACTCGGTAGACCAAGCACTTGTGAACTTGTTATTATTTAGCAATGATACACTTTAATTGATACACATATTCATGAGAAATCCTCATCTGTGTGAAAACCACGATCAGAATACATGTCTAAAATTTCACCTACTACATAGGTTGTGAAGTAAATGTCCAGCAAGTAAAGAGAAGGAGCAAAGGCATTGCAAACTTTCATGTACTTGTCAGCATTCATACATGACACTCATGCAAGAAAATGAGCTAACTTTTTCAATGTTACTTATGCATAAGTCCTATTTTAAACTGTTGGTAAACACATTTAAGCTATGTTCAGATGATGTCACATTTCAATAAATAGAAGTATTGTTAATTTTGCTCAACACTTTTTTTTTTCTCTTTTCTTCAGAACAATAAAGTGTAGAGTAGTTATGACATGGAGAAAGAGGGACTTTCTAGAGCCATAAAAAACTACAGAACCACAGTGTGGAGGTGGACACTATTATTACAGACAGGCATGTTCAGATACAGAAATGGATCAGAGAGAATATGAGAGCCACACACTATTATGATGTGTGACATGTAGCCAAGGGTATGTAGATATTGCAATTTTTACTACACTGAATGATACCATTTGATAAAACTTGTATACAAGCACATATAGTAATATAACAGTTCTGTGTTTAAAGTTATATTAAAGTTGGACAGTGAACATATCACTAGGAATACAGTCAGCCCCCTCCTCCCCGGCCCTGTACATACACACACAGAAGGGTGAAACTAACTCGAGCAAAGCAAACTCAAACTTGAAAGATTTTAATCAAAACAAAGCTAACACAGTCTTTTTTGTAGCACATATTCAAAATCGCAACAAAAATTATTATTATTATTATTATTATTCATTCATTCATTAAACTGTGATTTATATGTATGTTAAATTGAATACTAATTAAGTCTTGTTTCCAATTCCATTAATTCTCTTTGGTAAATTGTCAGTATGAATATAGGCAGTGGATGACATCTTTCAGTTTCTTGAATTACTGGGGTAACATTTTTTTTCTTCTTCAGACTATGTTGAAGAATTGATGGCAGTGCTGGAGGAAGTGGACAGGAAGCCGTAGTCAATTGATAGACAGTTATTGCCACCTCTGTGCAGCCATGTATCTATTATGACTGAAAATAGAATATACAGCAAATTTGTAAACTTGAATAAAGTTATGTTATTTCATGTATCAGGGTTTTCAGTTGCTTATTTTATGTTTTCAGAGTCAATGCCTTTAACATAAAATTATATTTTACTACAACCAGTGTTAGGAAGCTAAATGAATCAAATGTGAACATGAACAGACAACAATATGTTAAAGTATGATATATATGTATGTGTGATACATGGTTAGACTTTTGTTCTTCCTTTTGTACCACAATAACATAACAATAATCAGCAATGTATTGTTATTATTATTGTTATTATTATTATTATTACTATTATTCTCAAGATTTGTTTCCCCATAAATCTGTACACTTCCTTTGCCACTAGTATTATACACCTAGACCCACAGAGAAAAGAACAAACTTTTCATAAAGTTAATAAAGTATTTATATCTACACCTCTCACAGTCAGAGTCTTAAGTGTTTAACTTTTAACACCACTAGTTACTGATGAACCACGCCCACATGACAATCTGCTCAGAAGACATCCAAGTTTCACCCAAATTCGTGCCCTTCTCTTTTCATTATGAAATTGAAATAACATTAACGAAAGAATAAAAATAATAATTGCCATAATGATAATAGTAATTACCAGAATGAATAGCCCAAGCGCTACTCAGTTTCATTATGCCCTCTGTCCTCTTTAGGGTCCTCGTCCATGTTCTCGTCTTGTTCGGGCTTAAATTGGTACTGTCTAACCTCAGCGAGCAGAATTTTCTTAAGATTCATTATGTTTGCCATCTTCTAGGAGTTCACCTTCCTCACACAACAAAAATGAGCATGACAAATTTGCCGTAAATTCGCTTGAATCATCACTAAATTCAGCCATCATCACCATATACGCTAAACTTGAGGGATTTCCCGACAGTATGTCACTTCTGGAAAATCCTGTTATCACCGGAAGTATACAAATATTTCCGGAGCGTTTTCCGTAAAACATCAATAATGCACATGTTATCTTTATTTTCTTCTCTGTGAGTTAAAATATGCATTTTTAATGCACATTTCTGAGTTATTTATCAAAAAATGAACATTCTGATATATAGTGTGTATTACGCTCTAGTAAACCTTTAAGTGATTTAAATTTGTTTTCCTTGGGGTAATCTGATATGAAGGTTGCAAACTGCAGGTGACAACCGGATTTTTCATCTGCCCCACATGCAAACGCTTTGCAGGCTGTCCAAATCAATCCTGTCATACCTGATTCACCATGTTTCTGAAAAGATGGGTTTGTTATTTGGGGGATGGGCTGATCCTGAAAAACTTCTTTTTCTGCTTCGAAAACTGCTGCATCTGATGTTTCTGCAAAATGTACAAGTGAATGAAGGCCACAAAAGAAGGTTAAGAGCTTGTTCACAGGCTGTTGACTTTCCTCATCCAGTTTTGTGGATAGTATATGGCAGTATTGAAGACCTAAACTCCTCCAGTAACTCATTGAACTTCACTTCAGTACTGGCACTGTCAGACGTTGTACATCTTATATTTGTCAGAATCTCTCTAGAGACCTTGCTATCTGCTTCATGAGCTGAAGGATCTATATTCAACAGTATTTCCTTTAGTGTCTGAAGCGTTTTTTCTTTGCCTGATGTGGTAGTAAGATTTCTCTGCCCCAGTGTAAAAAAAAATGACCTTCCTTGTCTCTAATGTGATACCCACCTATCTTGTTTCCATACTTTGCAGTCTCATCTGTGTACAAAGAAGTGTCAGGCTTAGAGCTTGCTACCTCTGCAATATGCTTTTGTGCCAAAACTAGTCTTTGTAAATTCATATTGTGGATTGTTGATGCACTTGGCAGACGGTCTGCCTGTTTGTTTATCATTGAAAGAACAACAGCAGTAACATCACTAACATGTTCTGCACTGACATGGTGTTCCAACAGGCCATAGACACATTTCTGAAGCTCGGGCAAATATACGTTATTTTCCAGATCATAAACACATACTCTTTCATTTTCATATGAATTCAAAATATCCCTCAGCCAGTCGTCATCTGAAATCTTTCATTTCAATGCAATTTTTAACATTTTCTTGGTGAAGTCTGTCAATATTACCTTCAAGACTCTGAATGTTATTTTGCAAAGTCTTTACTTTGTTTTAAAGTTTGTTTACACAAGACTGAGTGTATAATAATTTGGATTGGAGTCTTTTTAATTCTGCATTTTTTTTCCCAATCATTTTTCTTAAGAATGCAGTGCTTTTAAGTGGAATCTATTTGTGTTCCCGGACATTGTGTAAATCTTTCTTTAATATCGATATACCGTTCCCTTTATTTAATTTGTTTCTAAGGTTGAACTTCGTCTCTTCAACCATGTTATTTAAGTGTGCACTTGCAGTCTGGCTTTCACTTAATTCATGCACTAGTGATGAAGCAATTTCTTTAAACTGATTATTTTTGTCTTGTAGATATATTATATCTTGTGATGTCATGTTTTTTCTGTTTCCTTGGAACATGGTAAGGCATTGGGAATTGCACACTTTCAGATATAAAATTCTCCAGTCTCTCTTTTCCATCTTTTCTTGTAGAACTTTTCTTCAGACTTCTGTAAAAACTAAATGTCTTTTGACAAAGGGAATGAAATGATCTTAAATTTCCAAGAGGAATATTTGATGCCTTAGTAATCTCAAACAGCCACTCAGCACATATTTTGGGTCCATCCTTAATGTATTTTTCAATTACATTTGCGTTAGTTACTGATGCCATTTCACAAATGATTTTATACTTCAAATGTGTACTTACCTATATATCTTACAAACATTCATGAGTTAATAATGTTTGTGCAAATGAGTCATAGAGATGAAAACCTTGAGCTATGAAAATGAAATCTGCATCACTGTGTTTGTCTCAGACAGGCCTTTCCATTGGTGTATAATAACAACTTAAAATAAGTGCCATTTCTATTAATTATAAAAAATGGTTTGACATTGCTAGTACTGTAGTAGTGACTAGTAACAGTGACTGTTTCAAACAAAATTTTACTTCCAAGTTCCTTCACACTTTTCACTTAACATTTATTAAGTTCATATTTCCTTCTCTGTTCCTTATCTCTGTGAAATAGGACTAGAAATAAAAATACCTTGCAAATATATCCCTACAGTCACAAGTACCATAAAGTATCATCTCCACACTAAATAATAACTCACACTGGGATAACTTTGCTTGGCACCAATGTTAAAAGTGAAAGGGAGGTAATCCAAGCTGATTCTGCTAAAGGATTAGAGGGGACCCCATAAAATCGATTGCTTTGTGCTCCTTTGCGCTCAACACCACAACAAAGATTTAATAAAATTCTAGTAATATAAAAATGAAATAATTGTATGATACCATCCCATTTCATCCCTCTTAAAATTATGAAACTTTACATTCCTAAAGTAATGCAGTATTTGACTGAGCGTAGAAACATAATTAAAATGGTTTGAAAATATTGCTTTCGATTTTCCTTTATTTGGATCTCTTGCTGAAAAGACCATAACCTCTTTTTGAGATTCCTCTTACTATTGGTAGAAATAGATGGAATTTACCAGGGCACCCTCTCCTGTGACGTATGCAAATAGCGGCCTTCAGGCAACACTGAATTCAGTTTGACCAACTTTTCTCGGTGAAATTTACAACAGACATCGTTTAAATATCTAAAAAAATATTATGTGCAATCATTTTTTAGTCTTTTTCCTATTTATTCAAATCAAAATTGGTACATAGTCCATTAAAAAAACTGTAAAAATATCCAGTGCAAATGAGCTAGGTTTGCGTTATGACAGATACAAAAGGCAATATGGCGGAACTGTTTGTCATTGCTATCAGTGATGACAGGGCTCAACATTAGCATTAGTCCTATAGCCCAAGGCAGGTAAAGTTCATGTTGGACTTGTAGTTTTCATTCTGATGACTAGAAAAGCTATTTCTCTCACATTGTTTTGTGGGAAGAACTAGTGAAAATTCAGCAGGATTAGTAAATTTCTCATTCTGCAAGTCTTTCTGGCTACAAAGAAATGTATGCAAATTACTAGTCACGGATGAAGAAAATGCAATTAAGTTTTTCAAGAGTTGAACATGAATCATTTGGAGATTCTTCAGTACATTGTGCTCTGTGAAAATAACCAACCATTGCTTATTAGTCACAACAATGGCAAACTCATAAGTTCACAGATGGCATTTAATCGCTTGTCATGTAATGACTATTAAATAAGTTTCAGTATTTACACTCATCTTCCAGCTTTAACAGCATAGACCCATAAAGGTGGTTAATAATTAAAGGAAATACGTGTATGTCAGAATCACAGCAAAGTAAATGGATAAAAAAAAAAATGGAGAATTTTTGCATAAGAACAAATTTTATGTTCTGTGCTTTTTTGTCCTGCAAAAGTACTGGAAAGAGGAGGGGGTGCTAATGTTTTAATAGTTTGATATATTTGTACAGTATTTGTCCTTCATTCAATCCATGTGTATAAACTCATATTTCATCATTCTTCCAGAGACACAACTTATGCTTTGTATAATGGTCCCCATCTATTAAAGCCCCTCTCAAAGAGTTATGGTATTCACCCTAATGAGATGCCATCATGCCCTGCATTAGAGTGGTGCAGTTATGTATGGCCAAGTGAGCTTATCGTATGTCCCTTTGTCCATAGTGTAGCATGTGCATCATCCTACATCTGTCCAGGGCAAGCAGCAATTGCTATTGTCAGCTTCTCAAACACTGCCAGACCAATTTCACCCAAACTTGGTGAACTTCATAGAATCCTGATATAACAGCTTTCAGGTTTATGCAAATGGTACTGATGTGCCATTAAGTTTGGCTGCCATCACTAAAAAGAGAACAAAACACTTTACGTGACTTCTTTTAAAGAAACAAAAACATCTGAACAGAATTTGATCACATTTGACAGAAAGCTTCCTGGCATGACATTTAAAATTTATACAGTTGATGCCAATCTGCCATCAATTATGGCCACCATTTGAAAAAGTAGAAGAACCTTTAAATAACTTGTACAAAACTGCTGTTTTGAATTTGACCATATTTGATTTAAAGCATTCTGGCATGACAAAAGTTCTTACAAATGAGGCCAGTCCATCTTCAAGCAATACAAAACAAATTGTAAACAAACTTCTCAAAAATTCCTAAATAGAATTTGACCAGACTTAACAGAAAGCATCCTGAAGTGAAAATCTTTCAATTTAGCTCACCCAACTGTAAGGTCGAGTGAGTTTATGATATGGCCATCTCTCCATCCTGCATCATGTGTCCACCTGTCAGTAGTACTGTAGCTTGTTACCACTCCAGAGTTTATATACCTGATTAGATTTTGGTGAAACTTGGAATATGGGTTTAATTCATGAAAATCTAAAATGAACTTGTTAATGAGTGAGATCTATACATATTAATGAAATGATCTTTGCATCTTGTTAGTTAACTTTGTTACCTCTCTGAAGTTTGTATTTTTGATCTGACTTAGATTGGATCTGGAATTTATGCTTAAATTGTTATGATCTCGGATCAGTTCATTAAGATCCATGCATACTAATGAGAATATCTGATTGGCTGAGCTTATTACTATGCTGGAAGCCATGTTTCTGATCTGACTTTTCAGACTTTGAATATATGCTTATATTGTTAAGATTTTAGATTGATAATGATCAAGATTCATGCATACTGATTTTCTGATCATATATCTTATTGGCTGAGCTTCTTACCTTCCTGGATGTTGTATTTTTGATCCATTTTTTCTATTAAACTTGATATATATGTTGATGTCATCAAAATCTTGGTTGTATTCAGTAATTAGTAAGATCTCTGTATATCAGGTGATCTTGCATCTGATTGACTGAATTTGTTACACCACTGAAAGACACTTTTTTTTATCTAATTTTGATCAAATTCAAAATACATGCTTATATCATCAAGATCACAGATGGGTTCAGTAATGAGCAAGATTCACAGATATAAATTATG
The DNA here is from genome assembly GCA_016617855.1 of Megalonaias nervosa. NCBI lineage: Eukaryota > Metazoa > Mollusca > Bivalvia > Unionida > Unionidae > Megalonaias > Megalonaias nervosa. The sequence goes on from JAECUM010002049.1 coordinate 191,635, forward strand.
TAATCTTGCATCTGGTTGGCTGAGTTTGTGCCCAGTTTCAAGGTCATATTTTGTTTTAGCAGACTTGGAATCATGAAGATATTGGATGGTTTTGATAATGAGTAAGACTGATGCATACTAATGATCTGATTGGCAGAGCTTATTACCACTTTGGAAGCCATAATTCCAATCTAATTGTGGATTAAAATTGGTATTAGACCTTACATTTTCAAGATCTTGGACAATATCAAAAGTGAACAGGATCCTTGCATTTTATTGGTTTGATCTTGCATCTGATTGGCTGAACTTATTGCCACTTTAGAAGCCATAATTCTGATTTAATTGTGGATTAAATAAGGCATTAGGTCCCACATTCTCAAGATCTTGGACACATTGGTTCCTGGTACAAGCATTTTATCGTAGTTTAGACCTGGCATCAAGAAGTTTTACAAATGCTTGTTTAAAATACGAGCTACATAAAACACCAAAATGGCTTATTCCCAGCATGGTTCATCTTCAAATGATTATTTCTTTTGGCAAATAATGGCTGATGCTAGTGATGATGACAGTGAATTTCAAAGGTTTAAACTATATCAGATTATTCTAGCTGGGAAAGCGTTAATGAAGATACCAGTGAATAATGTTGAACCTGAAAATAATGTTGAATACGAGTCCAAGGTCAACCCCAGTCCAAGGTCAACCCCATTTCCATCGTAATTTGAAATTAATTATAGAAAAGGCAGAATACCAAGCCTAATTAAGATACAGACAATGCATGCAATTTTCGTTTCTGTTCTCTAGCAATTTAGCCCTGGGAGGTTCTTGAGCAACAGAGCGATATTGCCTGATAAGGTTTTAGATTAATTCAGTAAATATGAATCTAAAATGAAAAGTTGTATATTTGATCAAAATATCACCATATTAAAAAGGACACTAACATTGATGGACTTAAGACCCTAACACAACATTATGTAACATAAGAAATCTGACATAATAGCCAGTAAAGCACTGATTTTAGAAAGTGAAACTTTGGCAAAGCTTATATTATTTAAAAATGTTATTTTGGAGCAGAAGTATCCAAAAGACAATAACTAAAAAGACAATAACTGAGCTGTGGAAAATTGTACAGAACAACCATAAAAAAACAGTTTTCTCAACTTGATGTACCCCCTCAGACAGCAGACCATGAAAGAGTTGTCTGAGCACAGAACAATATTCATACACATATATGGTACAGATTAAGCTCAGAGACAGTCAACAGATTAATGCTAATACAACTTGAGGAACCTCTTTAAAAGATATTGATTTCACTAGTTCTAACAGAATATAGCAGGAAGAAAGCGAGAGGGGTATTGAAATGTTGCTTGGGTAAATATTGAATTTTGGCATTTTCCTCCTCCTTCTTCTTTCTACTCTCTCCCCCCCCCCCCCCCCCC
>JAECUM010002050.1:0-163203 GCA_016617855.1 Megalonaias nervosa
TATGTATGTATGTATGTGTCTGTGTGTCTGTGTGTCTGTGTGTATGTGTCTGTGTGTGTGTGTGTGTGTGTGTGTGTGTGTGTGTGTGTGTGTGTGTGTGTGTGTGTGTGTGTGTGTGTGTGTGTGTGTGTGTGTGTGTGTGTGTGTGTGTGTGTGTGTGATTTGGATTTTTAACATAGCTTTAACAATTTTTTAGTTATATTGCTGTGATGTCTGGAGACTGACAGTTTTTATAGTGATGTCTAGCACTGGGGCATCATGTCCCACCCAGTCACATTATCCTGACACCAGGCTGACCAGTCCTAGCACTAGCTTCTTAATGCTGAATGCCAAGCGAGGCAGCTGCTTGGTACCATTTTTATGCATCTTTGTTATGACTTGGCCAGGGTTTGAGCCTGCGACCTCCTGCATCTGAGGCAGACACTCTAACCACTAAGCCACCGGAGCGAACTATGCAAATATGTACAAGTCATTAAAGATGAGTACATACAGGATTCATATAAATATATACAAGTCCTTAAAGATGAGCACATACAGGACTTGTACAAATATGTACAGGTCCTTAAAGTTTAGTACATACAGGATTCATACAAACATTATTAGTGAAACTGTAAGATATTACAGGTGAGTACATGAAAGTACATTGTTTTAAAGACATGTAGTACTGAAATACAGAGAATCATCAAACGAATGTTTCTGTACATGTTGACTAAGAACTTCTTAAAACTTTTGGTTACGTCAGCTGTCCTTATATAACAGGGGTCTAAAATTCAAACCACTCTGAGAGCCGCATGAAGGTATTTTTGATCGCCCAAAGGCTGCACCACCATTGTTATCACTCATGACACCTTGTGACACCAATCATTTTGCGGGCCACAGGATATGGCTTGGTGTGCCATATGTTTGAGACCCCTGTTATATAGGGTGAACCAGAATTCCATAACCATGGCTCCAGAAAAGTTAAATATAAATTGTTGTTTGACATGTAGCTTTGTTCATATGTATGTAAATACATTTTTCAGAGTTAAAATTACATTGAAGATAATCAGGATCCAATTAGTGTAAGGATTATTAGACTAGTAAAAACTTTTAAAGTTGAGTTTATTGCTGAAATGGAAGCCACTTAAGGGTTTTAGATAGTGCATCTAAATCAACATCAAGAATAACCCTAGCTGCTCATTTTTGAAATTTTAGTAGTCTCCCTTGGTTTCCTGTATCATTATAACTCCAGATAGAATAGCAGTATTCTAGATGTGGCATAATGTAGGCATGGTAGAATATCTTTCTCTGTTCTTGAGAGAGATAAGATTTTATTCTGTTCAAGAGATAAAGCTGAGTGAGGTAACTTTTTTTAATTACTTTATCTGCTTGCATTTTCCAGCTCAAGATTTTGTCAATCATGGTGCCAAGTAGTTTTCATTGTCAAACTGTTGTATATCCATTCCTTTTATCATTACTCTGAAGTCATATTTCTCAGTTTTTACTTTTTACTACATATGATAATAGCTTTTGTCTTGGTTGCACTTACCTTCATACAGTTGTACTAACACCAGTTATTTACTTTAACCAAATCCTGTTCTAATTTAGAGCTAAGCTCATGGCCAGCTGATATGATGTTATATAATGTTGTATCATCTGTGAACATGTTAGTGGTGGATAGCTCAATGCCATATGGTAGATCATTGATGTACAGAAGAAAGAGTAATGGTCCAAGAACTGATTCTTGTGGAACACCTACTTTATGAGTTTCTTATCTGAAAGTTTATTAAAATGTAAACTTGTTCATGTCTGCATTCAAGAAAGGATTGAAATCAAGTTACACTTTCATGGTTAACTTGATATATGCTGAGCCTTTCCAGCAGGACTTTGTGAAATACCTGTCAAAGGCCTATGAATGATCAAGAATCAAGAAACACCATATGTACCAGGTTACCTCAACCTAGTTAGTGTAGTGTGATAGGAATGTACTTCACAAAAGTCTGAGTGTTGTGAATGTTTCAGGTACAATTTTTATTTGATTTGAGGCATTTGTAAAGCCTTTTTTTGTTGTTTTGGGTTTAACACCATTTTTCAGCACAAGGTAGGCTACACATGGTGCCCTGAACAACTGGTGGAAGAAGAACCTGGCAAAAAACTGGTCAGAACCACTGATTCACTGGAAGCTACCGATAAGCTTTCTCATATATCAACATTGGCCATGTCCTGAGACTTGAACCCACATGGATAGATGTGACTTTTCTTTGCTAAGTTTTACAGAAGTATGCACGTTTTTGTTACTTTAGAGTCTTTTATGAGGTGTGAAATCCAGAATTTCTTTTTGCTGTTTATGTTCACAAAGTAATCTAATCTCCAGGACTTGTCATTATCTTATGACTGTATGATTGCCTCAGGGATTGTGTTGTAGATTGTACATCAGTCTGTCCCTATGTGATTTGCAACTACATTGTGTTCCGGGGGTTGGGAGCGGGGCAGCACATATAAGACATTTAAAACAAAATATTTATAGCATAGCCCCAAATGAAAACAATACCAGCAACAACAACAACTAACTTTTATCATCATTTTGCAACACTTGTCTCAAAGGATCTGATGAAATAAAACTTGACTGTTATACTTGGCAGGAAATGCCTGTCATTTAAGTTTTATATATTTTCGAGGCAGTTGATGTAAACTATTAATAATTTTTAAAAACAATAGCAGACAGTACTGTTGTTGGGTGATATTTGACAGTATAGTTTTAAGAAATTCAAAGATCATTTTTATACATGAATAGTTTGAGGAAAAACTAGTGGAGCATGGAAGAATAATGTTAAAATTGATGAAACAACAAATCCAGAACTGAAAATGATTTTTCCAGTCCATTGAATAATTATGTATGGACATTTTATTCTATTTTTAATAAGTATTTGTACCTCCTTTTAAATGTTTTTTATGTTAAATTTCACAAATATCTGGCCACCAAGTTAATTTTCAGGAAAGACTGTCCAGAAAGATTGATTCAGTTTGTTGAAATTCTTTATATATATATATACAGGTAAAAACCCATTATAAGGCAATTTGTTATAATGCAGTTCTGCTTATAACATGATGGCAGCATGGCTCCCATTTTTTAATTTAAGGTGACCTCTCTTTTTAACATCCTAAATACATTCTCACAGAAAAACCAATTATTCATATCCCTAGCAGATTATATGATCAAGAGGTTAGTTAAAACTGATGGCATTGAAATTTCAGTGCACATTTTCTATATGGAAGTTTTTCAAAAAATTTGTTAATGCAATCCCGCTTATATTGCAGTGTTATTATTTGGACCCCGAGCATGTGTTTTAACAGGTTTTACCTGCACATATAAACACATGTACTTCTAGGTATTAGCTAGAATTAAATTTTATCATGTCTGTTTGTACCACATGTAGGCTGTAATCTAATTTAAACCCACAGGATAGAAAAACTGATAGTATAGAAACTTCCCCAAATAATTTAATTGGATCAAGACAGCTTCTTAATTAAGTACAAGCCCCACAGCCAGTTAAGGCAATTTGCTTGACCCAAGGCAGGGAAAGTAATTGCCAGGAGATATTTCTAGGGGATGATATTTCTTCTTGGCAGTTTTGGTGTGATAGGTTATTTCCCATTTATTGTCAGGGTTATCACATAAAGGTATGGAGCCTCACTTTAATATTTTTTTTTTTCTTCTGATTGTTCTGTAATCTGTCCACAAATTCACCCAACATTCTGCAATTTTTTGGACAAGCTAAGTTGAAACATACAATGGCAGATAGCAGACAAAATTTTTTTATAATGCATAGAAATTAAAAGTTGTAAATGTAAAAGAAACTAAAAATTGTACATGTAAAAGAAACTAAAAGTTGTACATTTAAAAGAAACTAAAATGTGTACATGTAAAAGAAACTGAAAATTGTACATGTAAAAGAAACTAAAATGTGTACATGTAAAAGAAACCAAAAGTTGTACATGTAAAAGAAACTAAAAGTTGTACATGTAAAAGAAACTAAAATGTGTACATGTAAAAATAACTAAAATGTGTACATATAAAAGAAACTAAAATGCGTACATGTAAAAGTAACTAAAATGTACATGTAAAAGTAACTAAAATGTGTACATTTAAAAGAAACTAAAATGTGTACATGTAAAGGAAACCAAAGATTGTACATGTAAAAGAAACTAAAATTGTACATGTAAATGAAACTAAAAGTTGTACGTGTAAAAGAAACTAAAAGTTGTACATGTAAAAGAAACCAAAATTGTACATGTAAAAGAAACCAAAGTTGTACATGTAAAAGAAACTAAAATTGTACATGTAAATGAAACTAAAAGTTGTATATGTAAAACAAAGTTGTACTTGTAAAAGAAACTAAAATCTGTACATTTAAATAAAAGTAAAAATTGTAAATGTAAAAGTAACTAAATGTTGTACATGTATTCATTTTTATAAAATATAATCATGATGGTCTACAACTAAAGGTAGCATCTATACTCACTTTTAAGTCAATTCAGACTGAAAATAACAACGATCCTAATCTGCTGTAGCATAATGCATCAGCAGATCAGGTTCTATGTTGTTTCTTCTACTGATAACTCCTATCAAACTGCACAGACCTAGATCTGCTGGCACACTATGTGCCAGCAGATCTGGGTCTTTGCAGTTTGCACTTTTAATCATCTTACAAGTGATTATGTATGGTAACACAGTTTGGGAATGTACACATCTTAGCAAAATATGTAAAGGTGTGCAATTTTCTTACTTTTAATTATAATTGGTCAACAACTACCAACAAAAAAGTCAAACAGGCCACTACTAAAACTAGTTTACATTCCTATCACAATAATAAATTAGAAAGAACAGTAGTGCCTTCTGATAAGGATTTGACCTCTCATTTATGTGTCAGTCAATTAAGAGAGCCTATTTTTCTTTATAGGAGCACATCAAGAAAAAAGTGGGAGAAAACGTACATGGCACTTGTATCAATAATATTTAGACAGTCAGTACAGTTTGAAGCAAACATGAATACATCCAGACTGACAATATCGGAGAACATTACTGTTCTTTCTAATTTATTATTGTAAATGGAATGTTAATTAGTTTTAGTTGTGGCTTGTTTGATGATGTACCATATTTACCATATATCTTTGGGCAAAATAAAATAAATGATTTGTTTCCTATCTCATAATGTATGGTTAAACTTATTGTCGCCTAGATAATATGTCCCAGAACTTACACACACAAAACAAATTGTGTTGAATTTACCATCCCCCACCCCACATGTTACCATAAAGTAGGTAAATAGAATGCTTATTTGATAATACACTGCAAGAAACTAATCTTGTACTGTTTTTTTTTTTTTTGTTCTTCATAAGCTATTTATGTGCAAAATAAAAAATCCACTATCCAAAACCATATGATGTAGCCTACACATCCATGATGTGTATTGCTTTTGTTGAGTAAAAACTTTGACATCTGTAAACAAATCATGTTTGGTTGTTCTTGAGGAGTTCAACATGTTATCAAAAAAAAAAATTGGATCCAACTAAATCATAAACAAAAGAGAAATAATGATTACTTCAAGGCATCAGCAATTCACGCATGACCGGGTGTGTGCCCAAAAAAACGAGTGCATTATATCCACGTTAACAATATAACAACATTTCACAAATAAAAAGCATCAATAAATAAATTCACTGTGAGTGCAAATGAAAATAATTTTGCTTGCATGGGTTACAAAAGTATTCTTAAAGACAGTTAACGCTATGTGTGCTAATACATGTATACCTTGCAGACCTCAATGCGATTTTGTATCGATTATGATAACAACTGCTAAAATGTGTACATGCAAAAATTTGTGTTATTTTATACTTGTAGAAAATTTCTACTTTCTTTGCATTTTTAAATATGTCAGTCTCTATCAGCCATAGTGAAAATGCATACATGCACACATTTGCATTACATGTACTTTGTAATTGTAGACGTATTTTATAAAAATTTGGGTTGCATAGGTAGGTGTAGTGGTTTTTCTTTTTCTTAATGGAAGTAGTTATTGATTGATTTGCATCTAAAGATTACATCAGATGCCTGGTTCATGACAGTTAAAGGATTTTTTTGTTGTTGTTTTTAACCAGTTCTGCATTTGATATTGTCATCTTTACCTGGAAAGTTGACAATTCCAGACTTGGGTAATGACATACTGTTAACTGTCTGATTGTTAATGGTGATTTTACTGCAAGATGCAAGAATGTTGTTGTTTATTCCAAGTGTTTCTTTTTCTCCACTGTATTATCTTCTGCCCAACCCAGTGCAGGAATGTAAATTCAGGAAACAAGCTGAGTTTTGCATGTGCCCTGGAAGTTTCAGTTACTATAGCTGTATAAATAAACCATGGGGTTTCTTTAAACTCGTTGTCCTCACTTAGTATACCATATCTTCCCATATTTGTAACACTTCACCTAAAGTATGGTACCATATCATCCCACTTTGTAACACCCCACCTGATGTATGGTACCCTATTTTCCCCACTCTGTAACACCCCACCTAAGATATGGTACCATATATCACCACATCGTAACACCCCACCTAATGTATCATACCATATCTTCTCACATTGTAACACACCACCTAATGTAAGATACCAGATCTTCCCACATTGTAACACCCCACCTAATGTATGGTACCATATCTTCCCACTTTGTAACACCTCATCTAATATATGGTACATGTACCACATCTTCCCAATTTGTAACACCATACCTAATGCATGGTACCATATCTTCCCACTTTGTAACACCCCACCTAATGTGTGGTACCATATATCACCACATTGCAACATCTCACCGAATGGATGGTACCATATCTCACAGCATTGTTTTGGTTTGGTTTGGTGGTTTAAGGCAGAGCAGTACAAGTAGGTTATAAGTGCCAATCAAATTGGAGTAAGTGCTTTGCCCAAGGACACACTATGGTTGCTGACCCAGTAGGATTCGAACCTTTACCCTTTTGGTACTGAGCCAGGCATGCTAACCACTGAGCCACAGTGACTTTTACCACATTGCAACACCTCACCTAATATATGGTACCATATCTCACCACATCTTATGTCTCACTGAATATAGTGCACCATATCTCATCACATGTAATGCCTCACCAGATGTATTGTACCATAATCTTGCTACCTTTGTAACACCTTGTCTGATGTATAGTACCATATCTCACCATATTACAACACCTCACTTAATGTACTGTACAATATCTTACCATTTTGTAACACATCAGCTGATGTATAGTATCGTATCTCACCATATTGTAATACCTCACCTAATATATGTATACTATCATATCTCACCATATTGTAACACCTCACCTAATATATGGTATCATATCTTACCATATTGTAATACTTCACCTAATGTATAGTATCACATCTTACCATATTGTAATACCTCATGTTATGAATGGTATCATACCTCATCATATTGTAACACCTCACCTAATATATAGTATCATATCTCACCATATTATAACACTCCACCTGATGCATAGTATCATATCTTACAATACTGTAATGCCTACCTAATATATATAGTACCATATCTCACCACCTTTGTAACATCTCCAGAAATTGTTAAACTAAAGTAAATCTCAGTATTCTGATACACATAAAGTTTTTTATGTTTTGCATGGAGAATAAAGAAGTGAAATAGGATCTGTATTATTATTATTATTATTATTATTATTATTGTTGTTGTTGTTGTTGTTTTATTATTATACCCTCCATTACTACTACTCTGAATATATGGTTAAAACATTGATCATTTGCAGTGAAATGATAACAAAAATAATGCTTGTGTTCTGGCAAGACCTCATGTGGTCAAAATGACTATGAATCAATCATCTGTAGCCAGTAACAATGGATTGACAAACAAAATTTATCCAAATTCCTGGACTTTTTGGCTGGGGTGAATTGCATCTATAAAGGTTGATCTTAAAGTTCTGTAAGAAATGCTGTAAGGAAAAAGTTACTAAACTGTTTAAAATAATTTTTTTCAGACTTCTCAAAGGAACTTCCTTATGGCAGAAGGGGTGGTCTGTCCACTCTTTAACACTTTGACCACTGGTTCTATCTCTAGTTCTTGGGTCTATTCCCCTGTTTGGCCCTTAACACCACCCCCTTCTCCCACATTTATGTGTTTCTCAGGTGGGGATATTCAGCTGGGACCCAGCCTTGCCTCCTGGTCAATTCTGTAGAGGCCTTGGAACTGAAGGCTAGGATCCTGGTTACAATAGCGCCACATGCTGATCTCTTTTCAGCTACCTTCTTCAGCTTGTTGAAGAAAGAAGAATTGTTTCCAGCAGCTTTACAGCTCTTGTTGGAGGCTGTGGCTAAAATGTCAAGGCATGTACTTTCGGTGTCTTTGGCACTCTGCAGTGATTCACCAACTTTGTAGAGATGCTGCTTTGGAGTCTTCCATGGTTTTCTTGGATCACAACTAGATTGCATTGCTTAATGTGGAGACATTTATCGGAGGTATAATCCCCTTCATAGTATTGCAAAACCTGAGGGACAAACAAAACCATTCTAGGCTGCAACTCCAGGCCAACAGAAAATGGCCATGAAGTGCCCCCATTTTGACAGTCAATGAAACCTTCTCCTAAGTTTTTAAACAGGGTAAGCTTCAGAAGCCAAACAAGCAGCCCCAGTTCAAAACTCCCTCTTGCCTGTCTTTACTTATACAAGGTGGTCATAGAGGCCAAGCGAGGAAATCTTTGGACTTCTCCCACTGGTAGTCAACCCTAAGGAATTGCTCCCTTTCCTGGAATGTCTTCCTCTTTCCAGCATCAAAGAAGGTGCCTGACTCTACCTGTTTTTACAGACTTGGTCAGGCTTCACAGATGATGTGTGGGTCATGTACACAATGAAGGAAGGTTACCAGCTCTGTTTCTGGCAACCTTCTACCCTTTGTGGAGTCCCATTTTTTTCACTGGTCACACTGGTTCATTGAAGGTGAGAGGTGTATGTGATTCAACAGAAATGCACAGTATAGGGTATGGAAAACAATTAAAGTCTGGGTTTCTGCTCCTGGGACTTTTTGGTATTTAAAAATGTGAAATGTTTCAACTTGTCATCAATCTTTCCACCTTATAGAAATTTCTTTGGGAAGAATGGAGACAACTACCTTGGTCAGGATTGCTATACTATCTTACAATGGAACAGTCTCCCTAGACCCTTAGGATGTGTACCTTCACACTCCCCACTGCCTGGCGACCACTGATGACCTTGATAGTGATGATTATGTTTCACATTTGACAGGCTTCCAATGGTTTTCTGGTTCAGATCATCCTTGAATCACTCAGTATTTTTTGAAGAATGGAGAATGTCCATTCAATATCAGCATTGGAATGTGGCAACGATAGAACTTTTTATTCAGTCTCAAATAAGGCCTTCAAAGTGGGTCCATTTGTTACAAGGGGAATTGGTACTCCTTTGCAATGGTATCTGCATGTACCTGGTGATATAATTTCTTCCTCCATATACTATCGTAAAATCCAGTGTGCAAAAACACACAATGCAAACTCGGGACTGTTACTTACTGCTAGCACCTACTCTGATTTCCAAGTGTTTTTGAACTTTGTTTAATATTTCTTAGCCAGTAGTATTTGTAGTATTGAGAGAAAGTGTACATCTTGGCATTTTCATGTGAATTGTCACTAAAGGACAAGAGCTGCCCTTAAATATTCCTCTGAAAACACCATGAAAAATACAATAACAATTATACAAGACAAAATATCAAAATGTTCATGCAAGTGTTTCTGCTGAAATCATCTTTTGATTGGTCTCTTCTTTTTGTCTCACTTTCACCTGAGGTCAGCTGATTTTTTATAAAACTAGCTCAGGAGTCATCATGGACACCTTTGAGCTCTTTCATCTTCTAATGCCTCAATAAGTATCCCACTTTTATTGTTAAACTCTCCTAATTACAGCAATAAGGTAATCAATTTACACCTTTTTGTTTACATGTGTCGGTCTTAAATGGAGTATTCAGCAGACATCATTGCACAGCAGTTGCACTGGTGGAACAGTTCTTGCCCCTATTAGACTGGTTCTGACTAATTTTTGCAATGTGTGGAACAGTTCTGGCTCCCATTAAACTGGTTCTGACTGATTTACATAATGCGTGGATATACATGTAATGTGTAAAATATCAATTTTCCCATAAAAATTTAAAAACATATTTTAGTTTTCAAAAGCAATAGGCTTCAGCTATAAAACAATATGTAGATTGCCATGAAAAATGTATTTTTGGTCTACTGCCAGTAGAATCACATGTATGTACCTGAGTTGGTGGAAAGAATAGGACTGATTTCTGACTGGAGTCCTGATTCACACCTGGAACCCTGTTCCTTTCTGTACACAGACACCTCAGATTTGAGATGGGGAGCAAACATGGCCAGAGGGAATAGAGGGCCCTGGGTGGCAGAGTGGTCTGAAGCACTCACCTTTACCAATCACTACCATCTCAGCTCTGTGAGGGTTCAAGTTGAGGGCTTGACCAATATGGGTATAGCTTGCCAGTAAGTTCCTGTGGCTTGTTAGTTCCTACCAGTGTTTTCCCCAGTTCTTCCTCCATCAGGTATACTGGCTGCTGTGTATAGCATATCATGTGCTGAAAAATGGCATATAACAACAGCAGCAACCAAATGGGTATTTCTAAAGGGACTGTGGTCTTGGAAAGTTAAAACCCCACACATCATCAACCTTGAAATGCAGGCATTGTATCTAGAATTACAGGGGTTTGTCAGCCTCATAAGGCACCATTGTATTACGGACATCTCAGACAATACATCATTTAGGCAACAAGAAGGTACACGTGCTCCTTCTCTTTGCATGGAAGCTTGGAATCTCCTCTAATGGACATTCTCATCAGAGTTCACTCTCTGAGTCCACTATGTTCCAGGCAAGAGAAAAATCCTGGCATACAACCTGTTCAGATGGGGCCATGTGATCCTTAAGGAACAACAAGCTCCTTCTTTACATTCTCACCAATGCCAGACAAGAGGGCCTGTGAAGTGGAGCATTCACTTTAAAGTGGGATCATCTCTATGCCTATGCTTTCCAAACTTTCAAAATAATCCCTTAGGTTCTTCATCAAGTTGGGACCAGCCTGTCTCGGCTCATCCTGACAACTCCCCCATGGTTCCATCAATCAGTGATCTCCTTCATCTGTTGTAGAAGTAAATTGATTTTGACCCACACAGAACAATTCATATATGACCATAGCATTTCAGGCCTTTCTCAATGTTGTTAATAACTACATGTGAAGGAAGATTACTCTGTTGACATTACATACACTTTGTAATAATGATTATGGTTCTTGATCATGAATGTAATCCATATTTTAATATAATAAATGTATGGCATGCATGGACTGAAATGTGCAATTTACGCAGTGGTCCTGTTCTGAAACAATGTTGTTGGTATACTCCTGGATGGATTCCTGTTTAGATCCTACTGGAATCCAGAGGAAATTTTCTATGAGATATCCTGGATGGGATCCTGTGGAATCCATTTGAAAATTCCTATGGGATATCATGTTGGTAGGTTGGATAATTTTTAACAACACTCTTAACACATTATTGTCAATATCATATCAAGGAAAGGAAAACTAAGTGCCTTTCCCAAAGACATACCTCGACAGCTTACCAAAGTGGGCCTTGGCAGGTATCAAACCTACTACACTTGGATTAGCAGTCTGATGCTTAACCAACTATACACAGCATTGACCTAGACTTTTGACACTATGAATACTCTCAGATCTGATTTTTCAGTGAAATAAAATTTTAGATACTGAAGTGAAGTGCAGCTTGAACAGGGGTATATCTAGATCGTGTAAGACTTGTAACAACTGGTTGTTCAAAGCATTACACGAGCTTGTATCACCATAGCAACAAAATGTTTATGAATCTACAATCTTGGTGCTTTGATTCACCTGAGAAAATTTTAGAAAGATCATGAAACATAAGATGAACAATGAGGATTGAATTTCGATATGGAAATTTAAGAAAAGATCCACAAGGTATCAGCACAGGATGAATATCATGACCTTCCTATCATGACCTTCCTTGTTGGACTTCAGTTCAGCACATGGGGCCAAAAGAGATTGTAGTAAGCATGTTTCAGCCAAAAGTAACTTGCCCTTATAATAAGGATGAATCCAATTGATTTGGGGGTCAAAATATCTTAAGTCAAGGTCAGTATGACTGAAAGAAGAAAAATGGTTTCTGCACAAATACTTGAATTGGCCATCATCCACACTTAATGAACTTTGTGGATGGTTTGCACTAGTGGTAAGGAAGAACCCACTCGATTTTGGGGATTAAAGGTCAGAGGTGACTGCAAATTTGATTTAAAGAAGAAAATGGTTTCCACACAATAACTTGAGGTCTTCATCATCAGTAGTCCCCATACTTTATGGATGACTTGCACTTGTGATAAGGAAGACCACATCAGTTTCAGAGTAGAAAGGCTAAAGGTCAAGGTCATTGAGAGTGAAAGAATACAAATGCTCTCTGCACATTAGTTCTAGTTCATATGCCTAGACTGAACATTGTGGATTGCTTTGCACTTGTAGTAAGGAAGAACCCTACCAATTTTTGCTCAAAGGACCACTATCTACATAGAGAAACATTAAACATGTGGGGGGGGGGCATAAATTGTGCCAATCACAGTGGTCTTGTTTGTTTATTAATCATATTTTTTTTCTATATTTATTATTCATTATATTTAGTACCTATCTCACTGATTATCTTTCCTTTCTTGTGATGATTAGATCAGAACCCATGATGCCTCCATCCTTTTTAGGGTGCCAGTGTTGTCTGTCAATGAATGTTGGCAATATGAACAAATGTAGACACAACCTGTTGTGTTCATGTTTAATTTATAGTTTTCGGAACATACAGGTATCAATACAATGCGAATGTCATTTGTAAGATGACCACTCCAATGTCTTAGTGGTTAGAGCATCCACCTTGGATGTGGGAGGTAGTGGAATCAAATCCTGTCTGAGTCATACCAAAGACTTATAAGAATGGTACTAGAAGCTGCCTTGCTTGGCACTCAGCATTAAGAGGTCAGTGTTAGGATTGGTCGGCCTCGTGTCAGGATGATGTGACTTGGTGGGACATGATGCTTCATGCCTGCAGCATGATACCCGAGTGTTAGACGTCGCTATAAACTGTCACACTGCAGACATCGTAGCGATATGACTGAAAAATTGTGAAAGCTATGTTAAAAATCACACACACACACACACACACACACACACACACACACACACACACACACACACACACACACACACACACACACACACACACATCAGTAAGATGCCTTCAGATGAAATTTGAGCCTAGTGTAATAGATATGCCATATCTATTTTACAAATTTTCTTAAAACAATTACCTGCTTATTTGAAAACTAAACAGATAATTTCTCTGTACATTGTTTTGGGACAGTAATATGATTACTTTGGAAGTAATTGTATTTGAAGCTTTGGTATCTACTACAATAGATCAGATTTTATCTGACAGGAGCAGACGACAATTTGTTGACAAATATTTAGTGTAATCATCACTAATGGCAAGTTTAAGGCAGGTTTACAATTTGCTTTTCAGCTCGGTGCAGATAGATTTTAAAATTGATTTCACAGGTCAGGTAAGATATGAATGGGGACTTTGTCATGAAAGTGTTTGAAGTAGACACCTTATTTTGCAAACAGTTGTAATCCACATGTGTATCTGTTTCGAGCTTACCTAAGTCACCAGGTATGTACCAGACTTTGTACTGAGCACAAATGGCCCATGAAGCACTTGGGCATAGTGAAATGATATTTATGTATGGTAAATACCTCAACTACACACACAAGCAAGGAATATTATTAGCCTGTTCTATTCTGTATTAATATATCTTATGTATATAATTAGAATGTAGACTGGAATGGTATATTTGACTAGAGACCATTCAATGGAATTTCTGTCTTGTGGGATTAAAGACAATAATCTTTAAGTGTAGATCAGCATTTGAAATTTGTGGCATTTTTTTCATAAAGCTGGAAAGAGAAGAATTTTCCTCAGTGAATGATAGGTAAAAAGTGTCAGTTATGGATGTGTCATGGCTTCCACAGAATGCATGCCTTTCCATGATTAATTTTATGCTCATTATTGTCTGCTCTCTGCAGGTAGATAGATATACCTATTTAAATGTGTGACTGAACATAGGTAAAAGGAACACCTGTAGCTTGATGTACCAGTAGCTCACATTTGCCAGGAAGTATGAGGAATGCCTAAATCGTGTCTGCTCATTTCTGTAGCCAATTTATGAATGAGATACAAGTTTGGCATAAGTTAGATTCTGTTGCCAGTAAGTGGATATAGAGCTGATTTGTTTTCACATTGTTGGGTGGAATAATGCATTTCATTGGTATTCATGGGCCACATTTATGCTGTGATATGTTGAGGTGATTTGACAGTTATTTTCCCATGTATTTTGCAATTGTATCTGCCCCCGGATCCTATGAAGGGAATCAGGGGTCCAGCAGTAAAGATACAGACTCTCTTCCAGAAAAGGTAAGAATATATTCATTTGTAGAATGTCTTTTCTTCTAAATTTTTCCCGAACTCAAATGGGCAACAGTCAGGCTTTTATAAACTTCTGGGGAAATAAATGAATAAGGGACCCTCAGTCCACACCTAAATCATTAGGATAGTCATAGTAACTTATGAAATTCTAAGATTTATGACCATTTTATCAACCAGTCTTTGATTATTTTGATTTATTGTCATGTCACTACAGTAGAACACATTTAATCCCGATATGTCAAGGAACATGTGAAAGGTTCAGATAATTGTCATGTAAGATAATGTCGTCTCTTTTTAAACATTAAAAATATTATGTAGTCATGGTATTGGATAGTGTGGGCAGGGCTGGCCTTAGTACAATTTGACCGATTTGTCCCAGTTGGGCCCTGTGCTCAAAGGGGCCCCGTATGTTAGTAATTTTTAAAAATATATCTATGGAGAGAAAGTATATTTAAAGTAATGGGAGAAAATTTTAAGTTCAGTATCATAAAAACTTGTTTAAAAGTTTATTTCCAAATGCAATGCTCATGGGGGGGGGCGGGTAAATCCAGGGGGGCCCTGCCAAAATGATCCAAATTGGGCTCCGCATTTGCTAAGGCCGGAACTGAGTGTGGGTGAGCCAAAAATTGAGATAGTCAACATTTGGATAATTAAATAATTGTACTGTAAATGGGTATTGGGGTAAATTTTTCTGTATATAAAGATCTAGGTCATTTGATCATCCACATTTAACATGGAACAGAGTGACTACCTTTGATTGCTTTCACTTTAATTCTGTAATTTGCTTTGTGGTTCAATACTTGTTTATATAATAATTTGGCTTTTATTTTGTGACATTGTGAGGAAAGAAGTCATCACCAAAGATCTGACTTGCCAGCAGTATGACCTTTGAATCTGTAAATTAGAAGATATTATTATTATTATTATTATTATTATTATTATTATTATTATTATTACTACAGGATTACTAGCCATATTGAATTGTGATTCCAAACCAGATATACATCTTGGATAACCCCATGTGTCATTAAGCAGTCTATATAAGGCCTTTTTAACTTCCGGAAAAAAAAAATTTCTTAAGAAAAATGGAGGGTATTACTAGAATATTCAGAATGAGGAAGATGTATTGCAGTCAGTTCTCTTTCTTCTTGCCCATTATTCATTTGGAGCCACAGTGGCTCAGTGGTCAGAATGCCTGACATGCAACCAAATGGGTGTAGGTACAAATCCTACCAACTCCTCAGACTGGGTCAGCCATTATTAGGTTTGGCAATATATCTTTGAAATAAATTAAAATAAATTTACCATATGTACTCGCTTATAAGGTGCCTCCAACTGCAAACTGCACAGATCCAGATCTGCCGTTGCATAATGAGCTGGCAGACCTGGGTCTGTGCAGTTTGTTAGGAGTAATCAGTAAAACAAACAGCATACACCCTGATCTGCAGGTGCATTATGCTATAACAGATCAGGATATTTGTTATTTGCAGTTTGACTCGACTTATAAGCAAGTATATGTGGTAGGTCTTGTACACAGACTGGTATACTGTAATAACCAAAGCTATGAGAATATTACCTTTAGAATTTTTTTATTAGCTATATTTATTTATCAAGGTAATCACATATTTGTTTGTATGATATAACCCCTAGAGTGCCAGGGCCAATATCATCCTTCAATATTTGCTAGCATTTGCTTCATTTATATTTATTCCCTAGAGAGAAAGGGTATTGCACTTTATTCTCTTAATCATCAGTTAAACCATTTTTGCTTCAAATATTGATACCATAAAAACATTATTTGATTTAGCTGTTAATTTTCAGTTTGTTGATGTGGCACTCAAGGGAATATGGGGTATTTAAAATATTAGGTCAGGCATGGTCATGGTATTGCTACATAGATCAGTATCTACCAAACATCTATCATATTCACTTGTGTACCTACATATCAATTATCTACATGAACAGAGAGACACCTTAATGTACCGTGTAAACATCATACCTTTTGAATATGTCAGTTTCACACTTTACTGTGACTGTGAACCTGATTAAGTTAAATCATATATGATTCAATGAGTTAAACAGCATTAAGTTAACTAGAAGACTAAGATTATGAAAATTGAAGAAGACTTCTTTAATTTAGTCAAGTTGCTTAAGAGATGATTGACCCATTGCCAGAGCATAAATAAAGATACCTTATTAATTACAATAGCACATCATATATAATTCAGAGTATTTTTTTTAGAGTGATACTTATCTCATGTGATTTAATGTTAATTTCTTAGTGCATGCCAAATATTGCATGAAAAATGGTTGAAAATGTTCAAATTATGACGATTTGAATTTGCATATGATATGTAGAGGCAGTTGAATAGGTGATGGACTTCAGCCTGAAAGTTTAACAGCTTCCAGTGTGACTGTAAATCATGTAATGCACCTTTGCCAACGATGGTATTGGTTGGCACTCAGTAGTACTTGTTGGCAGTTGGTAGGTATTTGTCATTATTAGACTTTGTGACACAGAGTATATGAAAAATGAGAGGGTACGAAAAGTTACAGAAAATATGATATTCATTAAATAAACCACTATGATCTAGCTGGTTTTGTTTTGTGGGGTTTAATGCCATTTTCAGCACATAATAGGCTATTCAGTATATCTGGTGGAGGAAGAATATGGTAAGACTCCGGGAAGAACCAGCAACTTAATAGAAAGCTATTGGCAAGCTTTGTCACACACCCACATTGGTCGAGCCAAGACTTAAACTCAGGTGAGATGTGTGAGTAATCTGTAAAGGTGGACATCTTAGACCACTTGGCCACTTGGGTCGATACCAGTAATCTGTCAGACTGTCCACACTGAAGATATTTACTGTTCTAAATAGTTTTCTTTATGATTGGATAGGGTTTGTACTTATTTAGTACATACAGTAGTTGCTGTATTTGATGAAATGATATCTCATAGTAATAAGCGTACACCAGTGATATCATAAGCAGTGTCCTATGGTATGTAAGCACATACTAGAGGAGTTAACTCTTCTTGTATTGGGAGTTGTCCATGTTGGAGGTACATTCTGTCTTCCAATATAGTTGTGCCGAATGAAGTGTATGCTTGATTTTTGAGACTGCTTTAACATGCAAAGTTAAGTGGTAACAAAATGGCCAGTACACGCTTGGTTGTAAGCTCTAAGAAAGATATGATATTCTAGGCAGATTTTAGCAGTTGCTTCCCTCCCATGTATCATAATGGGATTGAGATTTGTGCTTAGAAATTGTATATTTGTGAGCTTTTACCAAAAGGAGGGATGTACATTAATAAGTCACAGACTCGTATTTTGTAAATTTGATTCTTAGAATCTGTCTTTGAGACCAGAACATTCCTATATGTATCACATACAGTGGATATTTTAACTTGACCCTTGTTTGACCTAGTATGTTGAGATGTGTGCTTCGAAACTGTATATTTGTGAGTTTTTACCAAAAGGAGGGATTTACATTAATAAGGCAAGACTTGTATTTTGTAAATTTGATACTAAAATCTGTCTTTGAAACTTGAATATTCCTATATGTATCACATACAGTGGATATTGTAACTTGACCTTTGTTTGACCTTTGTCGACATTAATGGAAACAATTTCTAATGTAGGCTATGCTTTGTAGTAAATTTATCTTACACTTTGAGGAATAAATATTTTTTTATAGATTCAGATTTCAGTTTCATTGAAATCTGACACCTGAAACCCATATTTGTCTTATTTTTCGTCATAAATTAAGGCAGACATTTAGGTTGTTGGTGCACATTACAGTGCAAAGGCTGTACACCTGTCATTTTGCCGTCTCAGGTATGTGATGGGGAAAGGCGTGTGTCAAGTATAGAAAATAAATTCCTTGAATCTCTCATACCTGGTGATTACATTAACAGTATTTCTGACTACTAATAAATCTACCTGAAAAATGGCATTGTCGGCAGTTTCTTACCTGAGGCAAGGGTAAATGAATGTATTACTTAGCTAATTGTCCACAGTGGCTATTGTAAGACACAGAGTCACAGATTTTCATTAATTTCTAAAATGTTGTACCAAAAAATCAGCTAAATGTGCAAAAAATCTGAGTCATAGTTTCAAGTGTTTCTGTTATTCCTCATTAAATCCCTGCTATTTCCCCGTTTGTTAGATGGAAGGGGTAAATTCCGCCCATAAATTTCAGTAGACCCTGCCAGAATATATGACTGTCAGATATAGGTGTTACTCATGGGTCTCCTTAGGCTAACGCTGTAAATACATTAGGTATACTAGACAAAAGAATGATGACAATTTGAATTTCTGTAAACAAGTGCAAATGTTTTCAATTCAGTGAAAATTACTACAGCCCTCTCCCTCTCTCTCTTTCTGTCTCTGAATATGTGTGTATCTATTCATATGTGACTTGTGTGTATTTGATTGTTTTCTAAAGAGATCCATTTTTTAAACATATTCTGTTTGGCAATTTTATGATCTTTTACCAGTCTAAAAGACCTATTCAAAGCGCTATTTGTAGGTGCATCTTGCAGCCATAGGACTAAAGTCTCTTGAGATGTTTTAGTATTAAATATATGGGATGTCATTTAATTTTCTCTGAATGTTTTTTTTTTTTTTTACGTGTTACACAATGGACTGATTTTCATGTAAATGTGTATTAGATAGCGTACAAGTCCTGAACATATTTACTAATTGAGGTGTATCAGGTTCTGGCTACTTTGCAACCATTGTAAGGCATGTATATTTACCTGCAGCCAATGTGTTTTGTGCATAGACTATTGTACATGTACCTGCAGCCAATGTATTTTGTGCATAGACTGCTTTGCAACCATTTTAGGGCATATACATTTACCTGCAGCCAATGTGTTTTGTGCATAGACTACTTTGCAACCATTGTAAGGCATGTACATTTGCCTGCAGCCAATGTGCTTTGTGTACAGACTACTTTGTAACCATGATAAGACATGTACATTTATCTGCAGCCAGTGTATTTTGTGTACAGACTATTTTGTAACCATTATATGACATGTACATTTACCTGCAGCCAGTATACATTTGCCTGCAGCCAATATCCTTTGTGTACAGACTACTTTGTAACCATTATATGACATATACATTTACCTGCAGCCAATATACATTTGCCTGCAGCCAATATCCTTTGTGTACAGACTACTTTGTAACCATTATAAGACATGTACATTTACCTGCAGCCATTGTGCTTTGTACATAGACTACTTTGCAGACATTCTTTGCAATATATTATCTTGCAAGCATGCTGTTCAGTCTACCGTACAGTTATTACATATCAAGGCTGAATTAGGACTTTAAAGTCAATGCTTATCATGTACCTTTTGAAAAGAAAAGTTTGATTTTAACTTTCTTATTATGCAATGAATACGTTGCAGTAATTGCATTTTTTAGTCATTTGGCAAACTCAGATTCAATCCCATCTACTATTTTAGCGATTAAATTATAATGGTTGGGAATTTATCGAAGTGTAAATTTGACCTAATCATCACAAAGTAAATAAAGTCTGAAGAATAATATGTTAACTTTGTGAGTGGTTAGGTAAAATTTAAACTTAGTTTAACATAAAATAATTGATCATTTGATGCTTATAATTCCAGTTTCTTTCATTTGTGGCTTTGCTTAGCTCTAGAATATCTAGCCCCATCTCTGCTAACCAATGGTTGTTGATCCACTTCATGCATAATTAATATGACTATTAGGTAAGATGACCCTGGCTGATCTGAATGAGTTGATCAATTTTGTGTCGACCAAATATGCATGTTTAGCATTCTTTGTTGTTTTGTTCTATGAATTTTGATCTTTCAAAACAAACATTTTGTCCACTTTTGATGCTCTTTCATCATGTGACCATAATATCAAGTAACAGCTGATTGAAACAAATTGTTAAAGCAAAAATTCAATAAAATATGAAGATAGAATTACTTTTAAAGTCTGCCATGTGCTTTGTTTGGCTACAGAGGTGAATATTGGAGTGTTGGAAGGATTGTGCAATTACATTATTTGAACTTTGAGTAAGAGATTTTATTTGAAGTTGCAAATTTTCGTCTTAGTCATGAATGGGAGGCGGGGGACATTCTTGTTGCTATAGAGGTTGTACAAAACTTGACCTAAAGTACCGGTACACTTGAAACTAGTAGAGACTGAGAAGTCGTCCCCAGAATTTACCAATGTATGAAAATTTCCAGAGTAGTAACATATGACAGTTTAAAGCCAATCACGTGTTAGAAAATGCAGGGACTTCATAGCAGTTGGAATTGTATATCCACATGAACCCTCAACCACTCCAGTGGCCTATTGGTTAAAGTGTCTGCCAAGGATGCAGGAGGTTGCAGGTTCAAACCCCAGCCAAATCATAATAAAGACTTTTATAAAAATGGTACTGGCAGCAGCCTCGCTTGGCACTCAGCATTAAGAAATTAGTGGTAGGACTCTGCCTGGTATCAGAATAATGTGATGGGGTGGGACATGATGCTACATGTCTGTAGCATGATGCCCCAGTACTAGATATCACTATAAACTGCCACACTATAGACATCTTAGCAATATGACTGACAAATTGTTATAGCTACATTAAAAATCTAAATCACACACAGTACAGATGTAGCATGTAGTTTTTCAAAACTACACATGATTCTACTGTCAGTAGGACAGCAATGCTGTTTTAAAGGCCATCTTCTGCACATACCATTTTATAGTTAAATCTTCCACTTTTGAAAAATAAAGCTTTTTCCAACAATGTGAAAAACAGGTATTAAGCCTAGTATGAAACTTAGGAAGATGAATATTTCTAAATAAATGTAAACATGAAGTACAGCAAGATAAAATACACATTATAAAGGCGTTAAAATTCTGATAAAGGTAGTACATAAAATCTTTAAAATATATGGAGAATAAATTCTGGAGGGGAAATATTATCTAAGCATGAGGAATTCAGAATTCCAGTAAAGAAGGCCTGCAGCAGGGGAGTCGGATACTGATCCTATGCTTTTCATGGATTATGTACCATTTGCACTTGGTTATAAGACGAGTCAAATAGCAAACAACAAAGATCATGATCTGCCATAGCATAATGCACCTGCAGATCAGGGTCTGTGTCATTTGTTCTACTGATTACTCATAACAAACTGCATAGATCCAGATCTGTTGGTGCATTATGCATTGGCAGATCTGGGTCTGTGCAGTTTGCAATTTTACTCATCTGATAAGCAAGTACATATGGTACTATAAATCAGTTGTTATTAAGTCACACTCAGTTGGTTTTCTCCAGTTTCTTTGTCCAATAAGGTAAACATGTCCACAAGAAACAGATAAGGATAATTCTTACTCCTGTATATTTTTTCTAAAGACCCCACTTTTTTAACCTCGTAGCCTTCATAGGACTGCCATAGGAGTGGTCATTTCTTGGTTTAAGCAGTATATATTTATTTACAGAAGTGGTTTGTGAAAATGCATAAAATTGAACATTAGAAATTCAGCTGGAAGTAAAAGCTTTTTCAAGCTCTCTTCTCGTTAACAATAAAATTTACTTTTTATAATGTGGCTGATGTGATTAATGTAGGCAATATTGCAAATATTGAAACATGCTATTGAGCTATTCAAAGAAAATTATATATACAGTATTGTAATATCAGACAATAACTAATAAGCATTTACAGCAGAAACATGTTATTGTGTACTTGCCAATCATCAAATGATAAGAAAAAAAAATATAAAGATGTTGGCATTGATGAGGTAGGTAAAGGACTTTTAGCTTCAGCTCGGATAGTATTCATATATGTACCAAATATGTACTAGAGATATAACAGCTTAAAGTGATCACGTAAGTATTAATCAGGCAGATCTCTTTGTTGTAACTAGTTTGTGAATCACCTCAAAGATCTTGTTGTCTTCTTGTTCTAAACTGATTGCTAAGGGTTACCCATTCATAATGAACTTATGTCTTTAATAAGGGGCAATATTTCTATTGTTCATTTTCTGGGAGTAACATATTTAGTACAGTCTAAGAGAAAATGCTTTGTGGTTTTTGGTTCACTGCATGAACATCAATTGCTTGATGACAAATGGTGTTTGAAAAAATTGTTCTTTAATAACCTACAACCAGTGGAAGTCTTATTGATATAATTTATGCTGTTCTTTCTCCATGACAGTACTAGGTTGGGACTTTCTTTCTCCATGATAGTAATAGATTGGGACTTTCTTTCTCCATGATGGTAATAGATTGGGACTTTTTCTAGGTTCATATTTAGGTGTGATTTAATAGTACAATGAAAGGTTGTTTTGAATTTCCCAAGAAAGATTTCATTCTGCCACAGATTTTGGTAAAAATGAACTTTAGTATAGATTTGTCCTGGTGAAGTGGAGGTTTGTTCCATCATAAAGTTGTCTATTGCTTACCTGCTGGACACTTGGTAGGATTTAAGCCAGCATGTATCCTGGAGCTGTGGCATGATTCTGTTTTAAAAAATTATCATTCTGTTTTTGTAGCACTTTGTTGAAAGTCTTTTCCATTTCATATTTTAAAAAATTCTAACTTATGATGTAGATTTTATTGCCCAAAAGATGATTCAAACCTTGTTCAGCTTGTAGTTTTCTATTTCATCTTTTTATACTTGGAGCAGTTATCCCAGAAAATATTCCCCTACTCCAAAATGGGTCTTGCAGACGTGAAATTAAAAAGTTCTAATGATTTTCTATAAAGTTTAAATTTCAATTTTGATAGTAATGGGTATGTCTAACCTTTTCCATGCTTTGTACTTATTTCCTGTACATGTATATGCCAAGATAAGGATTCATTAAAGTTAGGCCCAAGTGTTTATGAAAAGTGACACTCTTAACAACGATGTCATTCATTAAAAGTTGTGGGTGTTGTTCCCTTTCAGATTTGGTTTTGACTGCTCTGGTGGCCTAATGGCTAGAGCGTCTGCCTCGGATGATGGAGGTTGCAGGTTCGAACCCTGGCCAAGTCATACCAAAAACTTACAAAAATGGTACTAACAACTGCCTCACTTGGTGCTCAGCATTAAGAGGTTAGTGTTGGGACTGGTTGGCCTGGTGCCAGGATAATGTGACTGGGTGGGACATGATGCTACATGTCTGCTGCATGATGCCACTGTTCTAGGCATCACTGTAAACTGTCACACTGCAGACAATAGTGATATGACTGAAATTTTTTTAAAGCTACGTTGAAAATCCAAAACACACAGACACAGATTTGGTTTTCTTTGGATTAAAATCAACTAACCATGATTGACCCATAAACTGATTTTAAGTAGGTCATCGTTAGAAAGACCAACATCCAGGGTTAGGTCCTGAACAGTAATCGACAACAATGTATCATCAGCGAACAGTTGTATATTGGACTAAATATTAGTGACAAAATCATTAAGGTAAATAAAAATAGCAGTGGTCCAAGCATAGATCCCTGCGGCACACCAGAAGGGACAGTACACAGTATGCATTCATATACATATATGTACCATCAAGTGCTCTTTTGTTGTCTCCTGTTTTAAGTAAGACTTAATTTTTATTATCTCTGCATACTTTTAGTACCAAACCAGTGCTTCACTTTTAATTTGATTTAATTAAAAATTGTAGCCATAATTTAAGTTATTTAGTCTTTTTTTGCATCTTTCAGGTCCCAACATGTCTTTCTTTAAAAAAAAATATCTAAATACTAAATTAACTTTTAATTACTGCCTTTTTAAATGATTTGCTAAGATATATTTTTAATTGTGTACTACTGTGATTTGTCCCATTGTACTTGTGTATTATTCTGTGTTGGTATGTCATGCAAATCATGTAGATTTAATGTCTTTATTGTGTTTTATTTCACGTCAGAAAAAGCTCATTAGAGTTTATGTTGAATTGTTGTTTTAAATCATGCCAACTGTAAATAAATCGTATCTTATTTTATCGTATGCAGTGGTAGGGTACTTAGTACATTCAATTCATTGACCACCGAGCACTCAATGTAAATTTAATGGTTGCAAGGTTATAGTTTAAGTACACATCATTGCCTAGACAATAATCTGTTGCATCAGAGATACACATTACCTGACTGCTCAGTTAGGTATATAATATGTATTAGCCACTATTTTTTGTTTCAGTTGGTATATAATAAATTATTTGTCACTAAATTGTTTTCAGTAGGTAGTCAAGTTGGCTAGTTTTGTGCCCCACAGGATTGTTCCTACTGTATATACTTGCTTATAAGATGAGACAAATTGCAAACAATGAAGATCCTGATCTGCCATAGCATAATGCACCTGCAGATCAAGGTCTGTGCTGTTTGTTCTACTGATTACTCCTAACAAATGCACAGACCCAGATCTGCTGGCACATTATGCAATGGCAGATCTTGGTCTGTGCAGTTTTTGCAGTTGGACTTGTCTTATAAGCAAGTATAATGGTAAACAAATTCTTTAAGCTTAAAAATAGATCCTAGATTAGCAATCTTTGTTTCTAGAAGTATGGTAGAAGTATATGTGTCCATGTACAAATACATTGGATGTCTGGACGTGTGATTCATTTCCTTTCTGTGCAGTCAGGGGTGGTAATTCTTGAACAAGAGAAACTAAATGGTATATTGGGTTACAGTAATGTGAGACATTATCTTCCTTCCATTTACTAGATATGGATATAATTCAAATTTTTAAACAGGTATATATTCAATTAGTGCCGACTAAAGGTTGACTCCCACCCAAACATGAATTGATAGGTTTTGTTGTTTAGCAGTACAGCAACACATTAAAGGTTATATTGTGCTACAACAAGTAAAGTGCCTTGCCTAAGGGCAGGTCATGGTAGTTGATCCAGTGGTGGAAATCGAACCTGCAATATCTCAACCACTATGGTTTTCACATATTAATGGACTAATTTGTGTTTTCTGAGTGTTTATAATAATATGAATTATCTATCGAGCATACATGTGCCACAGGAATCCTGATCTTACTGGACATTTTCTCCAGAAAGTTAATGTGCGAAATTTAATATAAAATCATTCAAAGAAGATACACATGTGACAGGTTGTGACAAAAAAGAAAACATGGATTTATCTAATTATTAAGTGTACCAGAAAATGTGACAGTTTCAGGCTCCAGATTTGCTGCTTCCTCTGTATTAGTATTATTTATCCTTCCATGATTAACTGATTTTCTTTTAAAAGTAATTTTTTCTTTCAAAAACACAAAAAATACTTTAGAATAATGCCCTACAACAATATTTTATACCATTTTTCTGTTTTAAAATTTAATTATCAATTGGTTGTAAGCAGACTTGGCCTCAGATCAAAATTATTTTTCATCTATTTTATGCATAAGCATTCAGCAGAGTGCCATTTTTTCCATAACCTCTATCACTTTTTGCAACACATTAACCTCCTTAGTTCAATAAATCATCCAAGATTTCATCATAGGTTGACCGGATCATTTATGTGCATTACTAATGTAAACAAATTGACATTGAGGAAGTAACCAAAAGCCTCTGCATGACCCAGAAATCAGGGACATTTTACAAACTGTTTTCATTAAAAAAATGCAAGCAAATACAACTTTCTTTACAATATCATACAGTTTCAAGTCTACCCATTCATAATTATTAAAAGTAAGTAACTTTACCACATACATCATTGGCAAACGGACCATGCAAACAAGTCATTATTTCTTCTGAAAATATGCCTGTTTTTGGTCAACCTGGTGAGATAATTGTGATCTGAGGCCACTTACTACCTTGAAAATATGTGACACCTAATTGACAGACATTTCTGGTAAAATTGGATGAGGAAATCTTATTTGATCAGGTCTGCAAATAAGTCCTGGATGATGATAATAAAAGTTAGTAGTTATTGCTAGTATCTTATTTGGGGCATGGACTTTACTAATTCTTATTCTAAAGACATGATGTACTGTCACACTATGACACAATATAGTAAAGAAAAAATGTGTGGTGTGAGGGACTTGTGTAATGTCAATAGTACAGACCCTGGGACAATCATTCAGTAATACGGATTTTTTTAAAGGAGATAAGATTTCACACTCAATTTGTCTTGTGCTTTGTGGCTGTAGACTATTTCAATACTTGGGATAACGTAATGATGAAACTTGGTCCTCAAGCACCTCTATTGTCCAACATGCAACTAAACCTCCTCACCTTTATATTAGACTTAGTTAGTGACACCTTTTATTCAATGCCTGACATAGAAACAATTTATAAACTAAACCTATTTACCTTTCAGTTTTACTTTGCCAACTGTTTATTTGACAGTTTGATGGATAGACAAATCAAAGACAATTTTGATGAAACGATATTTGAGATATACTATGTCTGAGGGCTGGTTTGCTCGGATTATATGCCAAGCAAAATTTCTGATCTGCCAGACATATCCAGAAAATGCAGGGATGGTAGGATCAGTGTCATCTGCTTGTATACTAAATGAGAATGTACCTTACTAAACTATCAAAATGTATTTTGAATGTCTTTTTTTAACACATTGTTCTCAAGGAGCATTATGGTTTTAAGCTAATAACTTCAAACATTACCTTTGAGTTCAGATTTCTTATGCCAAATGTACGTAAAAATTTGAAAACCATACCAATTGCCATTTTAATAGCTGTTACAGTGCAGTAATGCTAATTAGTACAACACAGTCAGTAAGTATCTGCAGGTGTTTGCTAAATGCACAATCCAATAAACTGACATTTATTTTATTGCTGTCCATTAATGATTTTAATGACTTATTGTTCCCACTTAAATTGTCATTACATTGAAATGAGATTTGGGCCCTAAATATCTGATTAAGTTGGACACACATTCAGACACCACACACACTCACTTACACATGCACTTAAATGTCTGAATGTTTACACCAGAAGAGATTTCAACAGAAATCCAAGAATAAAATGTTGCAAGTTCTACACTCTGTTTTTAAGTTTTGTTAGAAAATCGGGAAATCTTAGTTGGTTTTAGCCAATTCATGCCATGGAATGATTGTTGTTTGGTTTTAAAAACCCAAACTTCTATTCTACCAGTAAGAATTAATTTTGATTTAAGTTTTAGCCTTCAACATTGTGGTTTGAACTCCTGCAGGCAGAATGAGAATTTAGGACTTAAAAAGATGCCTGGATCTTGTGAGTGTGCTGTCGGTGAAATAATTGTGAGATTGAATGGCATTATGACTGATGGATTTATGTTTCCTGTTCACAGTGTTTTCTTCTTCGATGCATGCATTATGTTTTGAAGTAGATTAATTGAGTGATTAGCTTGGTTGTGAAAGATTCACATAAGTGAATGTTATTTTGTAGATTTCAGTTGTGTATTTATGCCAAACAAGTGTGTGAAGGTTGTTGATTTAGTCGTGTATTTATGCCAAACATTTGTGTGAAGGTTGTGGATTTCAGTCGTGTATTTATGCCAAACAGGTGTGTGAAGGTTGTGGATTTCAGTTGTGTATTTATGCCAAACAGGTGTGTGAAGGTTGTGGATTTCAGTCATGTATTTATGCCAAACAGGTGTGTGAAGGTTGTAGAGGATGTAAAAGAGATAGACAGATTTATGCTGACAGCTGAAGTTTTGGAATGAAACTTAAAATTTTGTGATGTTAATTGAGGTACAGTTTAAAAAAAAAATACTAGTCCCAATGTTTTAAAATTGAAAATGAATAACACTTTTTAACAAGTATAGTTAAGAGCTTTTCTCATCAAACTTTTCAGGCTGGTGATTATTAAACATCCAGGTTGAGTACTTTGGTAATAAGTCTGTACACCTCTCTCTTGATAACTCATGGGGTACTTATCCATCAACCATTGCATAAGCAAGGTGGTGAGGGAAGCTGATTTTGGTTAACATTAAGTAAGGAGAATTGGGGTGCTTCCAACTGATGAGGAGGATGCTTAGATGAAGTTCTTTGCTTCAAATGGAACAGCCCTTAGAAGGTCTATACTGTGGCTAAGCAAGCCCTTTGAGTTGTCCAATGCAATGTCATGCAAATGTGCAGAAATTCCACTGATAATGACTGTGCGACAGAAAGCTCATGCCTGGACATCTTGGCTACAGCTTCCAGCCTGAGTTGTAAGGTGGATGGATTGAATGAAGCCTCTCTCAGCATACAAAATGATGTAGCTGATTACTGTCTTATTAACAGACCAAACCTCATCTTTGTCATCCAGCTGAGAGGAGAGAGTATGCCTGGTAGGAGGCATTAGTGGTGCTGCTTCTACATGGAACTCATTGGAGTCAACAAGGATAGAGAGTTCATCGTCATCATCATCATCATTGTCCTGCATACTCTGAACCAGGGATTGGTTTTTCTTGCATCATTATGTCCCTCATTTGTCCTGTAGTGCTATGAATTGTAGAGGGTGGACAAATTCATCTGTCTGCCCTGGATGTGACTAGGTGAGGATGTGATGGTGGGATATGAGCTTCATGCAGTACCTTAGTTGTGTGGGCAGATTCCAGCAGCCCACAGGGGTATACAGGACCAGTAACCCTGCGGTGGAGGGCCCAGTATGCCATAACAGTTAGTTGGGATAATAGGGGAAGGGGGGAAATCTGATGTGATCCCCTTCCCTAGTCTGAGCCTGGTGGGCAGATTCCCAATCCTGCACAGGATGGGACCATGGGCACCTGCAGGATTTTTTGCAGGAGGGGTCAGGACTTTGTGCAGGGGGGGGTCAGGATTTTCAAGGGGGGGCAGTCAGTCATGGCCAGGAGAGTTAGTATAAGAAGCAGTCTGAAACTAAAGCTAATATTTATTAAGCATCTTGAACAGAATCTTGTGACATATTTTCAGCTTCATCTGCATGATTAAACTTGTCGGAATTTATATATATATTTGCAGTATGATTTCCGGGAGGGGGGGCACGTGACCCCCCTTGACCCATGCTGCGGGCGCCCATGGATGGGACAGTAGAGGGGGGTATTCAGTCCATACCATAATTCCCATACTGTGATGCCACATAGTGATAATTGGAGAATGCCTCATCCTCAACTGATTCATCACACAGAAGATGCAGTGCTGATCCCTCCCATCAGAGAGATGTGACACGCGGTAAAGTCTCATTAGAGCGCACTCCATTAGAGCTTATCCCACTAGAGCCCCAAAAATATTTTAGTCCCATTAGAGCTAATCCTATTAGTGCGCATCCCATTATAGCGCGAAGAACTAGTATCAATAGAGCGCAAAAAAAAGACAAACACATTTGTTAACTGTAACTTTATATTTATTTTAAATTTAAACTTTCATAGTTTTCAATTCAAACTTTAATACAGTTTCAAATTTAAAATTTACTACAATTAATTATAATAACTCAGATTATGGCTAATACCAGTTATCATTTCAATAGCATCTATGCTCCCATCGTTATACATTTTCGACAGTCTCTGAATGCGTTTTTCAATGTCCAAATATTTCTTGTTAGAACGTACCACTTCTTGTCCTGCAGTGATTTGCAGTCGAGTAACTGCGGAACTTGCCTGCTCCTCACGAATTGCTGTAAGTAGACGCCAGATGTTCGGATGATGTTTGTTGACCAGACGATTAAAGCGGTTATGCCATCCCTCACAATGAGGTCTGTCGGCTTATGTTTATTTGGTTAAGACAGGTTCGTGTCTTTGTTGTAAAAACATGTGTTACGTTCCAAAAAACACAGCAAAACATTTAATTAGGCATTGCGTTTGACGGCTCCGGGAGTAAACCCCCAAAATGTAACACCTGTATACCTTTGAAAAACTAGCCAATTCAAAACATGTCAAATAGGGACACGTGAAAAAAAAAAATAGTTATGGAAATTTGTAAAAAGAATATTAATATAATAGAAACAATATATGACTGTAAGTATTCAAACGTGATGGCAATTAAATCATGTTGAACTTCATTTTTTTCTCCGCGCCCTAGTGTGAATGCGCTCTAGTGAGATTTGTTTGCGCCCTAATGGGATTAGCCATAATGAGACAACAACCAATTTCAGCGCCTCACTGAGCTGCGCTCAAGTGGGATGCGCTCTAGTGTGACCATATCGTGACACGCTACCCTTAAAATGTTGGGAGTAATTCACCACCTCCAGTATGGGATGGAGCAACACTTTTCCTGGGTACTTGAGATGTGTGGTGCACCACCTCCATAATGGGTGGGAACAGCATGCTGTGGTGGTCATGATGTGTGCAGTGCACCACCTCCTTAACAAGAGGGAGCAACACACTATCATGGACATGAGGTATGCAGTACACCATCTCCCTAGCTGGAGGGAACAGCACGTTGTAATGAAATACATGGTTGTAGTGCATCATCACCCTAATGGAAAGGAGCAGCTTGCTACTCAGGGCCGAAAGTGAGCATAGTGCACCACATCCCTCTCAGGAGGGAGCAGCATACTGACCTGAATAGGAAGGATGTCCGACGTCTCCCTTGGGGCTTGAAGGTGATTGACTCCTTGAATGTTTAGTCCCTCCTTCTGGATGGGCCTCACAGGCTGCTGAAGAAGTTGGTCCCATAATTCCAAGGCCCAGAAGTGCTATTCCGAGCTGAAGATTTAAGCTGCACACAGCATAAGGGTTGTGTCATTGAAGGAAAATGATATTTTATTATATAGAGTGTTACTTATGAAGTAAATATTTTTCTTTGGGAAAATTTTGTAAATATTTTTTTTTGATCTGATTCAGATTTGTGAATTCATAATAATGCTTTAAAATGTCCGTGCACTGACATATTTTGGATGACAAAATGAGCAAGATATGAAACTTTTATTGCCCAATTTCAATCAGTTTTTTAAAGTTCAAGCAAAACTGAAGCATATTTTTTTCCTTTTCTATAAGAAACAATAGGATTCACACTTATATTTGTATTCTAAGCAGGTTCATGAATTATCTAAGCATGCAAAAACAAGGGAGCAGTGTATAGGGTTTATAGCACATAGACACAACACTGGCTCTATTTTGCCAATTAAATTTAAATTCTAAAACAGTAAATATTTAGAATTATCCAAATAAACATAAAAATCTGAAAGGTAAAGGTGTTAAACTTCTGTAAAAAGTATGTAAAATAAAAGTCTGGGTCAACATTTTTTTAATAGAAATTGCATCCGCTCAAAGTTTCTCAGCTTTACTCTCGTGATGTGTCATCATAAAGTTTCTTAATCGATTTCACAGAAAAGAACTATGGCTTCACGCTCGACAACAAAATTTGGTTTGTCATCGACTAAATAAGCTTTCAAATTCATGGCATAGCAAACAGGATTCTTTTGATCATTTAATATAATTTTTTTTAGTTCAGTTTTAGGTTTTTAACATTTTGTTCAAAGTCATCAGTGTAAATTTTCTAATATGCTTAATGACCTACTGTATATACAAACTTATATGTCCAATCCAACTGCACACATAGATCCTGATCTGTTGTAACATCATGCTTCTGCATATCAGGGTCTATGTTGTTTGTTATACTGATTACTTCTGACAAACTGTACAGACCCAGATATGCTGGTGCATTATGCAGTGTCAGATCTGGGTCTGTGCATTTTGGAGTTGGACTCGTCTTATAAGCAAGTATATTTGTTTTATTTGACATGGTTTTATTTGCTTGAAGAGCTTATAGTCTGTGCCTGTATTTTCGACTACTGTAGTTTTTTGATTTGCCCTTTGGCATTGATTTTGTCATGTGGAATGCAAAATTCAAGGACTGTGGTTTCAGATTTGCCCCTTGGCATGATTCATTCTATCATCTGGAATTCTGTATGTAACAATGTGTATTTTAGGGTCAGTGGTTTAAACAATAACATTGTTATGAATCAGGATCAGAGCATATTATATACACAGTGATTCCAGTATTAGGTTGTATATACAGTTACATCCCCATATTTCAAATGTGGTCATTCAGGTCAGAAAGCAGCTGACAGACATGTATGTAATTTAGACAAAAATTAAAGTCAGCAGATGTAGTATGAATTGTTAAATGTATATGACTTCTGCATGTTTTATATCGATTAATGCATTATCTCTCCATTAAATCTTAGAAACAAGCATAGTCAGTTTGCCATGAGCATAATGAAGCAGGTAACATCCATTAATATTA
This sequence comes from Megalonaias nervosa, assembly GCA_016617855.1. Lineage (NCBI taxonomy): Eukaryota > Metazoa > Mollusca > Bivalvia > Unionida > Unionidae > Megalonaias > Megalonaias nervosa. The sequence continues at coordinate 32,747 of JAECUM010002050.1, forward strand.
ACAAAGTCACTCTCATCCTGTAAGTGCTTGACTTTTTAATTCAACTGCCCTAATGATCTGGCAATAAGACAATTTCAGAGCATTCAACCAGCTGCTGGTGAGGTTGTGCAGTGATGGACATGGAGTTTTTAAGTGTTCATTGTTAAATTGTCTTTGCTATTACATAGGGCTCTAATGTATACAACATAGTGTCATTTCCTTAAGACATGGTTACAGCTGTTGTACTTATAATGAAGATGAACCACTTAGTGTTGTCTGCATTTATTAACTTATTTATTGCACTCACATTGGTGATACATATTGTAAGGAGATTTTTCATTATACTGTTCTCATATAAAAACTGTGCCCCCATGTTAAAAATTGAAAATCATTTCTTACATGAATGCTAGAGGGGGAATTCCCCCTCTGTGGGAAAATCCTGCAGAAATCACTAAAAGTTGGGGAGATTTTATAAATATAGTGGAGATTTAATGAGAGAGGTGTGGACTGCAAATATGAGATTTTCACCCATTTGGTGTTTTGTGGTGTGACTTTTTGAGAAATAAGCATGAATCCTTCAAACAGGTCTCCTAGAATATGCCCTGCCATTCTTAGAAGAAAGTGATAAAGAATATGACACCCTGTGCAGTGCTCACAGTCCCATAGGGAACGTCTTAATACAAAGACATCAGGAACACCTTAATACAGAGACATAGGGAACACCTTACTATAAAACGTATGGAACACCTTAATACAAAGACATAGGGAACACCTTAACAAGAGATGGGGAACACATTGGTACAAAGACATATGGAACACCTTAATGCAAAGACATAGGGAACACCTTTATATAAAGACATATGAAACACATTAATACAAAGACATATGGAACACCTTACTATAAATACATATGGAACACCTTAATACAAAGACCTAGGGAACACCTTAATACAAAGACCTGTGGAGCACCTTAATGCAAAGACATATGGAACACCTTAATATAAAGACCTAGGGAACACCTTAATACAAAGACATATGGAACACCTCAATACAGTGACATAGGGAACACCTTAATACATTGACTTAGGGAACACCTTAATACAAAGACTTAAGGAACACCTTAAAATACAAAGACCTAGGGAACACCTTAATACAATGACATAGGGAATGCCTTAATACAAAGACCTAGGGAACACCTTAATACAAAGGCCTAGGGAACACCTCAATACAATGACATAGGGAACACCTTAATACAAAGACCTAGGGAACACCTTAATAACAATGACATAGGGAACACCTTAATACAATGACATGCGGAACACCTTAATATAATGTGGGGGTATAAAATTAATACTCTTTGAGCTAGGATTCAAACTAACACCCATGTGGAATACAGTCCTCGAGGCTCATGACATTTTGGCCATATCCACAGTGTTGTAAATAATGCACACCCAAAATACCATATTGCTAAAATTATCAGTATGATATAGTATGTCATTGTAACTTTGCATGAGAAAGCCTACAGTATCATTTAGCATCAAAATAGCAATGAGAGAGAGCAAAAGAGATCATAAATGGACAGAAAATCATAGGACAAAAAGTCACAAATACTTGTAGGACAGAAGGTGTGTGTGTGTGATTTGGATTTGTTAACTTAACTTTCACAATTTTTCAGTCATATCACTACAATGTCTGCAGTGTGGCAGTTTATGGTCATGTTTAGCACTGAGGCATCATGCCACAGACATGTGGCATGATGTCCCACCCAGTCACATTATCCTGATACCAGGTTGATTAATCCTAACACTAACCTCTTAATGCTGAGTGCCAAGCAAGGCAGTTGCTAGTATACCATTTTTATAAATCTTTGGTATGACTCGGCCAGGGTTCAAACCCGCGACCTCTTGCATCCATTGCAAATGCTCTCACCACTTAGGTCACTGGAGCAGTCATAGGACAGAAGGTCACAGGACAAAAAGTCACAATTTGAATTATCATAGCAATAGCTGACATGTAGAACAAAAAGTGACAGGACGTGATATTTTGTCCTTTAACTTTCCGACCTCCAGACCAAAAATACAGCTTATGCCAGATTCTGTTTCTTAAGCTGTAATTTTTTTACCTTTTCATACTAATTATTACAGTTGGCTTCCTCTAGCATTGGTTCACCCTCTGGCATTTTTAAGTTGGCAATTTGGTGTATACCCCACAGATTATATGAAGGGATGGGATTGGAATGAAAATCTAGGAACTGATCATAAGAAACGTATGATTGATGATGTTCCAATTATTGTTTCTTTCAATAGTTCTTAATTATTCTTCGTTCAATCTCCTGTTCTACTACAGTACCATATATGCTCACTTATAAGTCGGGTCCAGTTTCAAACAATATTGACCATGATTAGCAGTCACATGATGTGCTAGAAGTTCAGGGTCTGTTTTGTTTGTTCTAATGATCATTAGAAACAAACTGCATAGACCCAGACATGCCAGCACATTATGTGATGAAAGATCTGGATCAAGATCTGGGTCTGTGCAGATTACAGTTGGCTTGAGCTTATGCACTAGTAGGTATATATGGTACTTGGAATACCAGACATTGTACCACTTGGCATTTGTTTTCTAAGCTACAGATTTAACCACAATGGAATTGGAATACTAATATCGTACATGTACCATGAATTCATCCATTTCAGACTGTCATCTTGAAAACAAAAATTTCATGAATTTAATGATAGCAAATATCACCAAACTGGCCATGACAGTTGCACCACTCAGTGACCCCTGTTAAAACAAAATTACTATGTACTGCTGAAATGGACTCCAGCACACACAGATATCACATGTGAAACAAGCTTAATGTAGATTGTACGCTGAAATAAACTTGCCAAACATGGAATTTTTATTCATTTCAAACGGCAAAGATGATTTTTCACATGGTCCCAAAATTCCAGATTTTGCATTTGTGATTGCACATTTGACCAACAGTCTACAGAAAGTTTTTTGAAGGACCTAACTTAAATTTAAAGCTGTTTGCTAGACTACAGAGATATATTAAGAATTTTGAAGATGAATCAGATTGTGACAGTTATAATTATTAAATACAAGCCAGGATGTTGTCAGATAAATGAGAATGAAGAGTTGTATATTTCATAGTTCACTGCAAAGAGTTTTGTTTCCTTTACAAGTTACAATCACAAGATGTAATTGACTTTTTAATATTGAGATTCATTCTGATGGTCCATTAACAGGAAGAAGAATCAGTCTATAGATTTTCATTGACCTGTGTGGCCAAGGGCAGAAAAGGTCCTTGCAAAACCATGGTTAGAATTATGAGCTAACATTTAATAATGTAATTGATGAGAATATTTTGTTAAACTTGCCTTCTTTTATCTGGTGTGTTACAGAAATTAAGTTGTCAACTTTGACATGTATCAGGCTTTTTAGAGACTAATTCAATTGTATTATCTGATTAAATTGAGACAGGGCTATGATCTTCAGACTTGAGCCTTTTGATCTTGAGTGAAGTCTTGCTGTCTGCAACACTAAATTCTGGCTGAAGTTTGCAGTCTACAACACTGATCTTTGACTAGTGTCTTTCTGTCTACGGAACAGTTGGAAACAAAAAAAAGTAATCAGTCATGAAATTCTTTCAAGTCTGTTTTAAAAATTTGAAAAGGGAATTTTAGAATCATTCATCTAAAAAACTTCTGGTTTTTCAATGGGTTTGGATTTTCAGATTGTTATTAAAATATAGAACAAAAAACCCCAATTCACTCATTTAACCTTGTGTCTAGTGATATATCTACTGGCATAGTTTCAGTACATTTAATGCTGAATGTGAGTGTGTTGTCAAACTGGAGTCGAGGTTATCTAAAATATGTCCTCACTAGTGCAGTTATCTGTAAATAAATATTGAATTATTCAGTGCCAGGGTACAAAAACATAAAATGTAATGGAATCTTTTAGCCAGAATTTCAGGATGCATTCAAGAGACCTTTTCCTGAGCAAGAAGCTCATGTTCCTGGTTTAATCAAAGAATGAGAACATTGCGTGTGCGATCACTGCACTTGACCTAGTAGAATGTGTAATAGTATGTTCCAAAAAACAGATGTGCATTCTCAGCATGAGAACACATTTTAGGCACAATATTCTGGAATTTTGAGTGTTGCTAGAACGTGTGAAGAACAGTCCTCTTGAATGCATCCTCAGTGTTCCACTTACAGTGAGCCAGTGAATAGGTGAACGGACAGAAAGTCACAGAACAAAGAGTCACAAATACACATGAAAACAGTTAAGTCACAGGACAAAAAGTCACAATTTAAATCATCATAGTAATGGGGGGCATGCAGCAAAAAAGGTCACACTTTAAACTTTCACAAATGAAAATAAATTGTATTAAAATCATTATATTTTGTTATTCTCAATTATTACTATGATCTCAATGAATTGATGGCTTCACAGGAAAAGGCTAATTGTTTAGCAACTGAAGTCTTAAGGACAAATTATATAACATTGAGATACATGTATGGAGTTTTATTGAAGGCTTACTCTTAGATGGGAAAGGTAACTTTGATAAGGATATACAGGTACAATTTTGGTTTCAATCTCTAATTACTTTTTGAACAAGTATGTTAATAAAATGAAACGTTTTTTTGTGCTAAGTGGCTTTGCTTTCCTTGGCTTCAAAAACAGGCCTATGAAATAAATATCAAAATCAAAGGCTTTGTTAATACTATATATACTCCTATTTTGTTACTAAATGCTATAAAATATCTTGAAAATATTAAAAAAATTATATGGCTGATACTTTGTTTATTATGTTAATATCTTAATGAAGAAAGTGCAGTTAAGTTTTGTTCATATAAATACCTGCAACATTAAAAAACTCAAAGTGTGACATTACGTCCTGTGACATTTTGTCCTACGTATCTCATTATAGTGAAGAATAAAATTGTGACTTTCTGTCCGTGACTTTCTATCTTGTGACTACATAAAATGTCCCCTTAATACCTCAATCAAGGTGTTATACTATTTTCGTCATGCATAATTGGTGAATATCCTTGCACAGAAAGAAGCTGGCTACTGGGTTTGATCAGATTTTTACTTAATGACTTTTCTTACTGTATATACTCACTGATAAGTTGAGTCAAACTACAGTCATCTGCTGAGGCATAATACACCTGTAGATCAGGGTCTGTGTTGCTTATTCTACTGATTACTCCTAACAAACTGTACGGACCCAGATCTGCCGGCACATTATGTGACAGCAGATCTGGGTCTGTGCAGTTTGCAGTTGGACTTGACTTATAAGTGAGCATATATGATATATAGAAGCAGGGCCTCTGGGTGCCGGAGTGTATAAGTGCATGCCTGTACAGATCACTCATATCTCACCACTTGGGTTTGAGTCTTGTCTTGGACAGTGTGAGTATATGATAAAGCTTGCCAGTAACTTCCTGTGGGACAGTGGTTCTTTCTTTCCAGGTTTTCCACCAGAGATACTGGCTGTCATGTATAGCCTTTCATAGTCTGAAAAATGGTATTAAACTGACAAAACCCAGATATTCATTTAGTACCAGCTTATATATATTTACAAATTTTTATGCAAAGTTTATTCATTTTATAAACTTGTGTAAGGGTGCAAATTTCTGTCGATCTATGAAGAGCACATTAATTTGGGCAGGTGAACGATTAATTAGATTTATGGGGACCAGCGCATGTTTAAATCACCATAATGCATGGATTTGTTAATGTCTGTGTCATGCAAGAGAACGATTCTTAATTAAACATTCATTTATTTAACCGTCAGACAGACTGATCTTGTATCGGAATTGTCAGATTTTGAAATTGTCCAGGATTAGTTATTTGTGAATTTAGAGGTCATGCAGACTACAAATTTGGCACCTAGTTATTAAAGGCAGGAAAGATATTTAATCCGGATTGGTTACGCTAGATAAGGGGCATGATTCCCACATGAAATCCTTGGTTTTAATATGTCCCATCACAAAAGTTTAGTCAGTCTACACTTTTCTGCAAGAGAAAACAAAGGTAGGAGACTCCGAGTTTGAAATTAGAAGAAATTCACTCGTAAATAATTTTCCAAGGGATCGGATGTCTTGAAAGTCAACAGACACGATTTTGGCAGTAGAAGTGAGTGAAGCTTGAAAACACAAGGTGAAATAGCTCTACGGGATGGACCCACGTACCGACCTATCGAAGTATCTACGTATCACGTACTTACATATCCACCTACCCACACAAAGTTCAAGGGCCGAAAGAGGCAAGACAGTAGAGAGTTTGGAGAAGGGAAGAGTGGAAAGGACCAAGATGAACAGTCCCAGAACAGTTGGAGAACAGTCACAGTGAATTTGGAATGAACCAGAAATAATCAGGTTATGAAGTTGTACCAGGGCAATGACTTCGATTGTTCACTCGATTCTATGATGAACTACTTCAATCATTTAAAACAGATCAGCTATTTATGTAAGTATATTTGTGTTTTGAAATTCGGTGAATGATTTATTTAAAAAAGAAGCGTATCTTCCTAATGTAATGCATTGTCATGGTTATTTATGTAATTGATTAAAATTGTCATTTTCATGTACGGGGGCTTGTGTCATTCTGTTTTATATATCTGCTCAGATCTCTATCTATCCCACCTATAAGTTTCACACTTTATATTGATATTTACTCGATCCGGGCAATAACACTGAAGGTGATCACCCTCTAGATAACGATAACCAAATTCCACTACAACCCACCCCCAACAAAGTGGGGCAATATGTAGCAACTTGCAGCAGAAGTAACATTGATAAATTTGACAGAACCAGGAAATCAAACAAGTAGATTTACATATTTTGATTAGTAGAGTGCATTCTAAAACCGGTAGATTTTTTTTTTTTGACAAAAATTTTGTTTTATGGAATCTGAAAACAAAATAAGTGGATGTTTTGTCATAATATGTATTCTTTTTATGTTATAACAAAACAGCAAGTTTTGAACGGGAATCAGATTAATTAATATGAGCCACTGTATTTTAGTAAAATAGTAGGAAGAGTTTTTTGTGTCCTTCACAAGATCATTAACTGTTGACCACCATTGATATTTAATTTATTTATTTATTTAATTTTTAAGTTTCAAACTGCCTCTCAATAGTTTTCTGGTCCAGATTTCCTGTCTGAACTACATTTGACTTTGTGCAGTATAGTGAATGTCCCCTTTGTTGCAGCATTAGAAGGTGACAACGACAAAACAACCATGCTCAGCCCCCAAAGAAGTTCAATCTTCAGTGTTTCCTGTGGATGGGTTTTTATGGCTGCTGACTGCTCTCAAATACTACACCAAGTTAACTTTCCCCTGAGGATATTTTTCTGAGTTGAATTTAGATGTATTGTTGAGCCTCATATTTTGCAGCAGGTATTTTTTGGGGGTGGGGGGTTTAGCATTAGAAGAAAGTGCACATTTTTTGGCATTTTGATACAAATAGAATAAAAACATATATGACATCTTAAATATTCCTCTTGAACCATCTTGAACAATGCAGTAACAATTAAGCAAGATAAAAATCAGTATACTTGAGTGTTTCTTCTGAAATCAGCTTTTGGTTGGTCCCTTTATTATCTCACCTCTGCCAAAGGTCAGCAGACTTAATCAAAGACTCAAAAACCACCACGGCCCACCTTTGATTCCATTATTCCTTATAACACCCCATAAAACATCCTACATTTGGTCTTAAGATCTCAGGATTAAAAAAACAAGTTAGTCAATTAACAGCTTGTTATGTACACACCTTAGCCTTCTTAATCCAATTACTCGGACATGCATCATTGTTCTGTTCCCAAGTAGATTGGTTTGGACTGGTGTTTCTGTATTTTGTCTTTTTTTTTTCTTTTAATCTTTTAATTTTCAAAAGTGGTAGATTTCAGCATTTCTGCAGAATCTGGGAAAGGTGCAAGATAATGGCAAATGCCCAATAATTTGTTGAAACTTCATTGAAAAGAACATTCATTTTTTCAGGGGAATAATAATTCAGGAATAATTGAGAGGAATTTTTCATACTTCTACAAAACTTTGTTGTTTTTAATCATAATGGGACCCATATCTGATCCAGAAAAAGCCATCTTTTTATGGATCTCATCCAAATCTAGTATATTCTTCCTGCAGTAATTGTGAATGAAAATTTGTCCATGGATCAAAAGGAATGGCTAGAAAAACTATTCAGTAGCTATACTGGGCATGTAAAAGGTTGTTAATGACAGACCAGATAGCTGTGCCCACTACACAGGGTCCTGATAAGACAGGTGGGTCTTGTTTATTTAGATAAGGTTAGAAGTACCAGTTGATAGGAAAGATTATGCTAATCTTGAATCATTTTATTTTCTCTTGTGCTATCACTGATCATTTCATAGGGCTATCATAAATGATCTCTTCCTTGTTGTGAAAAGCTTTATTTACCAAGCTACAGTTAATAATAATAATAATAACAATAATAATGATGATGATGATGATGATGATGATGACAATATTTAATGAGGGTGACTCAGTTAGTTACATAAGGGAGTTAATCTACCTTGAGGCCATCTAAGATATATGTAGAGATATATACAGAGTGCATATAATCCCTACACATCCCTCACCTTCATGTTCACATATATTAGTCATGCGCATAAAAATAAAATTACAGACCTCAAATAGCTAACTAAACTGAGACATGTTCTAATATAATTAAAATCTTGGACAAGTTTGGTAAGGAGTGAGATAATATTACTGAAGTCATCCGGAATCTGATTGGCTGATCATGTTACCATTCTGAAATTGTAGTTATTTTATGTTGTGGCTGTATTTCCAGAAAGATCAAATGTTCTCTCTCAGATATGTTTACAAATTGTAAAGATCGCTTCAGTGGCGTAAGTGGTTAGAACATCCACCTTGGATGCAGGAGGTCGTGGGTTTGAACCCCAGCTGAGTCATTCCAAAGACTTATAAAAGTGGTACTAGCAGCTGCTTTGTTAGGTGCTCAGCATTAAGAGGTTAGTGTTAGGACTGGTTGACCTGGTGTCAGGATAATGTGACTGGGTGGGACATGACGAGTCATTCCAAAGACTTATAAAAGTGGTACTAGCAGCTGCCTTGCTTGGCACTCAGCATTAAGATGTTAGTGTTGGGACTGGTTGGCATGGTGCCAGGATAATGTATGGCGGTGGGGTGGTGGTGGTGATTGATTGATTTGATTGATTGTCGGATTGTACCTTCTTACAAGGTGTCCGCTTTATTGAGTTATCGTTATCTAGAGGGTGATCACCCTTGATGTTGTTGCCTGGATCGAGTAAATATTAATATAAAGTGTGAAACTTATAGGTGGAATAAATAGAGATCTGAGCAGACATATAAAACAGAATGACATGAGCCCCATACATGAAAGACAACAATTTAATCAATTACATAAACAACTGTGACAATACATTACATTAGTAAGATACACTTCTTTTTGAAATAAATCATTCACCGAATTTCAAACACAAATATACTTATATAAATAGCCAATCTGTTTTAAATGATAGAATTGGTTCATCATAGAATCGAGTGAACAATCGAAGTCATTGCCTTGTACAACTTCATAACCTGCTTATTTCCGGTTCATTCCAACTTCACTGCGGCTGTTCTTCTTGGTCCTTTCCACTTTTTTCTTCTCCAAATTCTCTATTGTCTCGCCTCTTTAGGCCCTCGAACTTTGTGTGGGTAGGTGGATACGTAAGTACATCAATACATAGATACTTGGATAAGTAGGTACGTGGATACATCAGTGGAGCTATTTCCCCTTTCAAAATAAACAGAAGCAACCTAAATCTCCTGTCAGATATCCTACTGGGAATAGATCATTACTCCCCTCTCGTTATGTCAGATATCGTCCTATCGGAATTCAAACAGATACCAAAGGCTATCTGGTCAAACCAAACATGGCAGACCATAAACAAACTTAGTTTCATAAGATTAATGTACTTCCTAATGACTAGCTCAACCTGACTCACATTAACATCACACGAACAGTTCCATTCTCATCTCAGTTACACAAATGAATGAATGAAATTCATTACATGGCTTAACTACATTATTTCCAGCGAATACACACATTCAAGTCTTTAGCATACATGAAAGCTCACTTCATGGCTTAACAACGTTAATTTCAGTCAATACGCACTCAAGTCTTTATCATACGTGAAATCATCTAAGGTCGGTGAATTCACATGGATTCTCGTAACTCATATCAACTAAAGTAAGGCATGAAATTCTTAGAATACCTATTTTCCTATAACAATCAAGACGACACATTCAAACAATTCGTCAAACTTATATAAAGAAGATCATTGTACCAATACAGATAGATGAACTGAACACAGTTGTACTCATATCAAGAAAATTGATCTGTGAATTTAAACAAATAAATTTATGCAAATATAAGCAAATAAACAAGCAAATCGTTATATTGGTATCAACGGTTTACATGAGATTGACGCAAATACCTTGTGCTTTCAAGCTTTGCTCACTTCTGCTGCCAGAATTGTCCGTTGACTTTCCAGACATCCGGTCCCTTGGATAATTGTTTTACGAGAGAATTTCTTCTAAATTCAAACTCTGAGTCTCCTATATTTTTTCTCTTGCAGAAAACATAGACTGACTAAATTTTTGTGATGGGGTATATTAAACCCAAGAAATTTCGTGTGGGAACCACGCCCCTTATTTAGCGTAACCAATCCGGATTAAATATATCTACCGCCTTTTATAACTAGGTGCCAAAATTGTGGTCCGCCTGACCTCTAGATTTCCAAATAACTGATTCTGGAAAATATCAACTCTGACATTTTCGATACAAAGATCGAAGTTAACCTTTTCATTCCAGTCTGTCTGACTGTTAAATAAATGAAGGCTTAACTAATAATCACTTACTCTCGTGACAGACATTAAAAATCCTTGCAGTATAGCAATTTAAACGCGCACCTGTCCCCATAGATCTAATTAATTGTTCACGTGCCCAAATTAATGTACTCTCTATAGATCGACAGAAATTTGCACCCTTACATTGTGACTGGGTGGGACATCATGCTATGCCTGCGGCATGATGCCCCAGTGTTAGACATGGCTATAAACTTTAACACTGCAGCCATTGTAGCGATATGACTGGAAAATTGTTAAAACTACATTAAATATCCAAATCACATACACACATTCAAACAATGGTATCTTTCTGGGCAAAATCATTGGTTATATGTATACAAGCTACAATATTAAAATATAAACAAATAGTAATTAAAAAATGCTAGTCCTGTGATGTTCCACAGTAAGTAGAACTCTAAAATTATTTATACCAGATATTTCTTTTTATAATAATTATTGGAATTTTGGACAGCCATGAATTCATTATCTTCATCATCATTAATTTTAGAACCAGACATTTTTTTACATCAAATATTTGATATCAATAGTCTAAATGAAGGAAAATATGAATCTCTGAGAATATAATATCAAAATACTAATATGCAAACTTAAGTATATAATCTTAAATATTTGATTTTTAAAATGCTTTTCATTGTTTATGTTATGATGTCTGTCTTTCTGCCTGTCTGTCTGTTAGTGAGTCTGTTCCCTATTCCATTTCTGTACATTAACTTGAGTTCTTCACCATCTACAATACCAATCTTTGTGGATGGCTTGTACTTTGGAGAAGGAAGAAGTTTACTGAACTTGGGGTTGGAGGTCTCAGTCATTTACCAAGAGAAGAAAAATATTTTATGCACATGCTTTTATTACTATATTACAGTATTGGACTCAACTTTGTTGAAGGCTTACACTTAAAACTGGAGAGGGGGGGGTCAATGTCACTGTCAGAAAAATGGAAAAATGGTTTTAGCACAAATAATTCAGTTATCAACCATATACATTCACCAAAGTTTGTGTAGGTCTTACATGTTAGGCAAAAAATAAGCCTTTTTGATTTTGGAGTCAGTTGGTCATTAAAGATCAAGGTTAAATGAAATGTGGTTTTTGCATAATCAATTTAGTTCTATACCATATATATTGGCCATGGTTTGTGGAAGGCTTGTGATTAACGTAACAAAGAGACCTATTGATAATGTGGTCAAATGATCAAGGACAAGGATCATTGTGACTAGAGTTGTGTACCATGAAAAATTTGTACCATGGTATTTCTGAACATGCTGCAGTATGCCACATTTATATTAGGGGCTAACAATTTAATTTTTTAGGACAGGTGCCTGACATTTTTGTTTTTAAATATCTGTCTGTGAATAGGTGGAAAAAATATCTTGTTATGAATGATAGCAAAATAACACTGTATTATATCCATTATATTATCTGAGATAAAATTATCTTAAGGTAAAAGAAAATAACATCACAACTCCAAAGAAAATCAACCCACCTATTAAATGGTCAGTTCCTTACAGTAGATGAATTTGATAAGTGGATGTTAATTGTTGTACAAGCTGTAATCTAAAGGCTGTAACTAAAGTTACATGATTAACCTTGAACTACAAACTGCTGATATTTGATAGCCTGTTGATAACAATAGGAAGTGTTGACACTGAAGCCTGCAATTTACTAGCTACACTGTTGATATAATAGGCAGGGAAACTTTGAGTGGGATACCAGCACCAGGTGAGATATTTATCCTATTGGGAGTAAGGTGTAAAACTACAGGGACAGTAAATACCAAACGTGCTTAGTCAATGAACAAGAAAATATTTAGTGGACTTGAGAAATTATGTAAAATTCAAGCATATGAAAGCTTCTGTCTTGCGAATTTTAGGATGATTCACAGTCTTAGAAAGCAATAACTTTATTAAATAACTAAAATATCCAAACTTTGGATTTTGCCCAAATATCTTGCACAGTGTGCTGGCAGATCTGGGTCTGTGCAGTTTGTTATGAGTAATCAGTAGAACCAACAACATAGACCCTGATCTGCAGGTGCATTATGTTTCGGCAGATCAGGATCTTTGTTATTTGAAGTTTGACTCGACTTATACCCAAGTACGTATGGTATATTATGGGCAGGGAAATGTGGAGTGCCAATATTAATACCAAAATCCAGGCCAACACAGTTGCAAGATATTTATCGAAGAGAGTAAATATGAAATATACAACACACGGAGTCAAAAACAAGAGCATATTTAGTTTGCTTGAGAAATTAATTAAAATTCAAACAAAGAATGACTGCACTATTGAAAATCTTATGACGATAATCAAGTCTACAGGTGATACTGCTGCTGTGGCCTAAGTGGTTAGGGCGTCGCAGGTTTGAAGCCTGGCCAAATCATACCAAAGATTTATAAAAATGGCACTAGCGGTTGCCTTACTTGGTGCTCAACATTAAGAGGTTAGTGTTAGGACTGGTCAGCCTGGTTTCAGGATAATATGGACATGTTGCTGCGTGTATGTGGCATGATGCCCCAGTGCTAGAAATTACTGTAAACTGCCATGCTGCAGACATCATAGTGATATGACTAAAATTCTTAAAGAAAGTCTAAAAAGTCAAATTTGGCTGCAGTGTTTGCATGCATGACACATGACAACCACACAATTAAAGGTTCATTAATAAACTAAGTTTGTAATATTCTAAATTTTATGAGAAATACAGCAGTTTTGTAAATATTTACGTAATTTTTGGAACTATTTTGATTTAAAATATTAAACATGATTGTAATATGATTAAATTCATAAAATGTATGTGCAGATTGAAAATATGAACCAAATGTCTCACTCCAGGCCTTTTCTTCATAACAAATTTTAGATATGTATTGAAACATTCTGATACCTCTGAAAGGTTGCTGACAAATGCTATACACATACTGTGATCTTTTCTCCAAGATCTGATACAGACAAAAGATATACATGTACATGTACTGTGATCTTGTCTCCAAGATATGATGCAGACAAATGCTGTACATGTACTGTGATCTTGTCTCCAAGATATGATGCAGACAAATGCTGTACATGTACATGTACTGTGATCTTGTCTCCAAGATATGATGCAGACAAATGCTGTACATGTACATGTACTGTGATCTTGTCTCCAAGATGTGATGCAGACAAATGCTGTACATGTACTGTGATCTGTTATGCTAAGATATGATACAGAATAATCTTAATATCATCTTGTCTCACACTTGATGAACATATTTGTACACACATGAACAGTTTTCTTCCTACAACATTTCAGGCATGTTCAGGTTTTGTGGCTAAATAATTTTAACACTAATGATACAGAAGTTTTTCATTTTGTGTTTGCAAATTCTGCTGATTAGCCTGATTGGTGCTGATTACCGCATGAAAAAATATTACAGAATAATTAAAAACGGAATGTATTCCTTGAGCCCATGCAAAACAAGTATAAAATATTGTGTCAGCAAGTGCAACATATAAGTTTCACTAGATTTTAGAAGCTGGATGCTTTGATTATGGTGTAATTCTTGCCCAGGACAGTTCACACTCTGTACATGAGTTGTGTTTGAATGTTATTAAACAGTTACTGTTTTGGTTAATGTATTACACTGATAACTGGTCAAGAAATTTACTGCTTCAGCCCTACCGGTATATCGGTAATAGTATGCACTTGTCTGACCATCAAAATGCCCCCAGTTTTGTGAGGGAGCTTTGACCAGAGTGATCCATGGTGATCGTGGTCAACGTGGTACCAGCTAAAGAGCTAACCACAGAAGTTAACCATAGCAGCCGTAGAGCTGAGTGAACAGTGTTGCTAGTCGAGTACCAGATGATTGGGCATTGCAGACGAGATTGGTGGGCGCTGATTGCTTGATTGACCAAGGAATTGAATGGTGGTCGGTGACTACCTATAATGATATTTGCTTGATTGACCGGTGTGACTGGTAGCCAAGTGTGATATTGACGGGAGTGTTTTGTGTTACTCCATGCATGTAATCTTTTAGCCATGGGCTAATTTTGGGGTTTTGTTATACCCATTGTTTTGGGAGTGTAAAGATATTTTCGTATGATATCTGTCCAATCAATTCATCATTTTACTATTTGAGTAAAAAAATCTGATTTTTCACTAGTTGAGTGAATACATCATTTTTACTATTGAGTAAAACCATCATTCTTTTCGTCGTGTGAAGTTACTGTGAATTGTTCACCTTTGTCCTTGTACTGTGTAAGGTCATTTATTTGTATTTATATTTGTTGCATTTTTAGGTTCGTGCATATTATGTTAACTTGTCCAATATTTGGATCTTATACACGCATGTATTAATCAATATTCTTTTCTCATTCAAGTCATACATCAATAAACATTGTATTTGTATCACCATCAAAAGTGTTCTGTTGTAAATCCGAAATCCCAACTCAGTTATCTTGTTACAGTTGTCCTTGGGGTGAAATCAGAGGTCATTGCCTGCATTCTTCATTGATGTTATGAATGCAGTGACTTGTACATTTACAAGGGAATTTTGACCTGCCTTTTTATTGAATTGCATTCCAATGAAGAAGGTGATAGTTGGTACACTGACATTGATTGAGGTCAAAGATATTGAATGGTTTTTAACTGTCCTGGATTGGCATGAAAACACAAATAGGTATAAATGGATTTGTATCCCACCCAATTTGAAGATACATGTGATGAATACCTTGACTAAAGCCACAAATACAAAATAAATTTTTCTAAATAATATTTAATTATAGGTTTATCCAACCTAGCGAGCAGGTATATCTTGATAGTGCCGGAGACGAATTAATTGATTCTATCAATGATATCAGGTTCAAGGTCAAGCAATTATAAAGATTTCTTTACAGCACTAACATTTTTGTTACCAAATTCGGTATGTTTCATAGAAATATCAGACAAGCAGTTTCAAATTACTTACCATTTTAAATAATAAAATGGCAGAAGAAGCTCCCTTATCTTGGATTCTGGGAAATTTTGAAGGACTCATGTTGTAGCATTACTTACTGAATGATTGTTGCATTTCAACTAAATTTTGAATGCAGCTTAATGTCTTGATGAGATCTTAAAAAACTGGAATGGTTTCCAGTACTCCACAGTATCATTTAGAAAATAATGACTCTTGATTGCCAATTCTCTTTTGTTTGCTGCAGCATAACTTGACAGAGAAATCTTGGATTTCATCCAAATTTATGACAAACCTTTCTATTGACAAGACCTTAAATTAGTTGAATTTCTAAATTCCATGATTTAGAGTTTTCCCCTTAGTTGCCCATTCAACTAACTTTGGTTCCCCAACACAAGTGCCTCTGTTCAAGGCCCTGTAGTGCCAAACTGCAGCGAGTGGGATCCTTTTTAATGTATGCATTGCAAATTAAAAATCCTTTGTCATGTACCCATTGATACATTGCAAATTAAAGGTCCTTTGTCATGTACCCAGCTATACATTATAAAAGATTTTCATGGCAGATTAAAAGTGGCTATGACAGGGCCTAGGTCAGATTTCAGGAAAGATAAATCACCCTGTTTTCATCCAATTTCATATCAGTTGCATCTTTCTAAATATAATGTAGAGAAAAGTACATATTGAAAAATAAGGAGAAAACAAGTTCTTGCTGTGTATTACTTGGCTATACAAAGGCACCATATATGGAGTGAAATTTTTGTTTTATTCTTGTAAATCAAACAAGACACCATGGATCATTTTATCAGCTGTAGTGGTAGCATGGACATTGCACAAGTTTGTTTTTTTGAACAGTTTCCTAATGATAACCCAGGCAAGACAGCATAATTCATAGAATACTGTATTATTCCAATTATAAGCCTATGCTTTTGAATATAAATTCATACCCAACTTTTACACAAAATGCACATTTATCCAAGAGAGCAAAATGTCTGTGGATTATAAGCCCCACCCCTCCCTTGTGTCATACCTACCACCACCACCACCATCACAGACTCAAAAACAGTTTATCAATTTTAAAACTTATGCAGACCCCAGCAGTTTTTAATGCTAAAAAATACTGTGTATTTACCCAAGTTAAAAAGCACATATCCAAATCTTCCCGTGTTTTTAAGTTCTTATTTATTGTCTTGTCTGTTGGTACATTATGTTAGTGCAGAAGATTTTAATCTATATTTGCAGATTGATATGTGGTACATTATTTCCTGGTACCTTTGGTTGATGATGTGTTTCCCATGAAAACCATAAAACAAACATTTTTGCATTCTGTTAACTTTGTCTCTTTATCTACCACATGTATTCACTTATGAGTTCAACAGCAAAGTGCACAGACACAGATCTTCCATTGCATATTAAACTGGCAGATCTGGGTCTGTGCAGTTTTTTGGAGTATTCAGTAGAGCAAACAGTATAGACCCTGATCTGCATGCATATTATGCTATGGCAGATCAGGATCTTTGTTGTTTGCAGTTTGACTCGACTTATAAGCAAGATAGTATTCCCAAACTATTCTCAGTGATTAAGAGTAACTTATGTATGAATGAATGATTTTGATTTGATTTGGTTTGGTTTGGTTTAGTTTGGTGCTTTATAGCACAACAACACAAGTAGGTTATTTAGTGCCAAGGCAGTTGAAGTAAAGTGCCTTTTCCAAGGACACACCATGTTAGGTGAATGAATGAATGAAAGGAGATCATATTTTAAATGAATGGATGACACTGGCTTCCTCCTATTAACTTTCAAAGCCTTTATAGCAACAGACTGAGACAACCTTGGTTGTATAGGTCTCCTGGGCCTCAAGTATGTCATGTCTGGCATATGATTTATGAATAAAAGTTGTCTTTTATACTATCCTTGCTTTTAACAAATGCATTACATATCTACATACCATATTTCCCTTAATCTTTTAAACATTATCAGTCCACAAATTCTTTAATATTTCTTGTACCCAAAAATTTCTCAGACACTTTTATCAGTGTTTTGTGAATTTCTAAAATCTTAATTTTAATTTGAAAATCATATTTACCTATTCATACATATAAAAAATGAAAGTGTGCAAAACATTAAAGACCATATGTAATCATTTGAGAGGGTTATCAATAAACAGGAAACATGGCGGGATATCAAAGCTCCAGTTGTTTTTACTAATTCAGGTGAAGTCATGGGGCCTCAGGAACAAAGTTCAAAACAGTTCTTTTCTATGGCTAAAATGTGTATATTAAAGCAGAAAATGTTATAAATGTTTAATACCTTATTTAATATAATTTGTACACTGTGTGGTTAAATATTACTAAAATGTTATCTATTTTCGTTGGTACAAATTTTTGTGGTTTCATAAAAAGACATTTGCATTGATGCCATTACTTACATTCTTGGATTCTTCCTTTGTCAAAGTTCACATATTTATAGGTGTTTAGTTTTACAGAATCACCTCAATAAATATCCAAAATGAAGAATACAAATGAACAAATATATGTTGAGAACAATGGTTGGTGTCTTGGATGGTTAAAGCAGTGGGATTGCTCATACGAGCACAAATCAATCAATGCCTGTCTCTGTGTAATCAGCATGATACAGAATGACACAGCCAGCAACGCTATGTAAAGTGGTTATTGAAGCACATCTGTATATGATCTTTTCCTTAAAATCACTGTCTATACATTTGCAACCTTTTTGTTCCAACAATAATGGTTTCAGGAATGGTAAAATTCAAGTTAGTTCACAAGAAAATGTTTGAGAGATCATATGAAATTATCTATGGCTTTCACAAAACAGGGCCTGTGTAATTCTGCAGTTCTGGAATTAATTATGTACCAAAATTTGTTGTGTACCAGCTAGGAGACTTGAAAATCATGATGTTTATTTAGTGATCTGGCCTGAAAATCCATGATGTGTAAGCTTTAGTTCTGTGTTGTAATTAGTGTATATATACATGGTCTTTTAATTTAATCATGCTTACTGTGCTTCAACCAATATTTGTAGTATTTTGCAGACTTGCTTCTTTGGGTTAAAAATGCATAAAGTCAGATGTGCTTCCATGAGGCTTTAAATTTTAACTGGTATGTTTTCTACCAAAATCAGAAGTATAAATGCTTGCATGTATCCATGCTTTATGTTGATTATTCATTCATTTAATACAAAACCTTGTTAGTATGAATAATGACAAACCACTTGAAGTACATGAATAAAATTTGGCATTCATGGTTGTATGCATATGTAAATGACCTACATAAGATTTTCGGATCATTATATAGTTGACAGTTTTTAAATTTGTGAACTTTTTGGACTTTGGCTTTCTGGTTTGCAGTAGGGACATATTGCAAATAAGTCTAGTTCATTATCATAACCAAATTTTTGTTCAAAGTAGGACTTAATATATAGATTGGGTTTGCATTCAGGCTTGCTTCCATGTTTTGTTAAATTTGGACATGGCCCAAAATCTAATTACTGGTTTGCATTTCTAAAAAGAACATTTGGATTACCTTAATTGTCTATCTTTCAGTTCATACTAAAAGTACACCTTGATGATGGACAGAAGACCATAGATGTACCTGTTACACCAGAAACAACCTGTGCAGATGTTTTGGAGTGTGTCAAGGACCCAGGAGATGAACATTGTTACATAACAGAACTGTGGAGGGAATGTGGTGGGTTTCATGTTACAACTGTTTTTGTTATCAGAAATACTGTAAATACAGGATAATAGCTAGGTACCTGAAAAATTTAAAATAAGTGCACATCAGACTTTCCTTTAGCAGAAAGGATTGGAAATGCAGCATTTGAATGAAAAAATAGGGAAACAACTCATTTCTTTGCCGCTCTTCCTGCACTTCCTGGCGTCATATTTCAGGCTGTAAGTGGATAAATGTCTATTTATATATTTTAAGACCAATTATATAGTAATTAGTGAAAACATCCATGACTTGGTATGTGGCATGCTGTGGTACCCTGCTGCTACCTGTCCTCAACAGCATAACCTGCAATTTCATATTGTTAAACCTTTTACCTCGCAAAAGTGCTTCTGGATGCATCAAGCACATTTCAGAGAATATTCATTTGAAAATGTTAGGACCAAAACATCATGTGGTTGCTATTTAAGACAAAGTCATAATCTACTGTAATCTACTGTTTAAGAAGAATGAATGGATCTCCCTTATTCCAAATGGTGGACACAGACTTTGTTCAGCACTTTTTAAGTTTGGATGATTCAGCAAATCAGATGTAGGCTCAGATGTCTATGTAGTCAGTACTGATTTTGATCATTTATAACATTTCAGATGATTTAGTGATACAGAAATAGACAATGACTGAGTAGATTTAAAGGTTGAGAAAGGTTACTCTTAACCTATCTGTAGATAACAAATATGTAAATAAAGGATACAATGGTTTGGAAATTTTCAGGCTGACCTGTTTGCATAGAATCATTGAGGCAACAGGTGTTCTTTTTATTGCACAATGCACTCAGTGGTTTTGGCACATGTATCAGGTGACAGCATACCACAGGAACAGGAGATGAGGGGTGAAGCTGTACATGTCACAGACTGAGTTACCAGTTGTTAAATAGTAATTTGAAAAAATCTAACATATTATGTGTCATTAAAATCCAAAAACTTGATTTAAACTCGATTGATTCAGACACACCTTTTGAACATGACTACCCAAGATCATCCAGTCAAACACATTCTCAATTGTCAGTGACTGAGGTCAAAATACATGCTGAGTGTGGATGAGGAAAGAAAAAAAAAACTGAGCTAGCACATTTGGTACACTGTTAGCTAGAATTAGTTTTTTGAAAATATGTTGTCTCTCTTTAAATATAGAACACTAATATACTTTAAATAAATTACAATATTCAAATCTGCCTATACAAAATTTTCCGGGCGGACTTAAGGCGGATTTCAGATGGGTTTTTCTGCCTAAACCATAATTGCTTATGTTAAGGGAGCTTAGGTGAATTTCAAGCAGAACTCAGGCAGATTCAGGGCGGAATTTTAAGTGAAATATGCAAGTTAGTTGTTCTAATATTCTGCTTAAATAAAAAGAATCTAAGATTTCCACCTGAAATAAAAATCTGCCTGAAATCCTGTACAAAATTTTCCAGGCAGACTTTAGGCGGATTTCAGACGGGTTTTTTAAGCATTTTGTGCCTAACCATAAACTTAAAGTAGCTTAGGCAAATTTCAAGCGGACTTTAGGTGGATTTCTGGATGAATTTTAGGCAAAATATGCAGATTAGTTGTCCTAAGATTCTGCTTAAACAAAAAAAATCCATCTAAGATTTCTGCCTGAAATAAAATTCTACCTGAAAAAAACTCCGCCTGAAATAAAAATCTGCCTAAGGTTTCCATCTAAAAAAAAGGCCGCCTAAAATGTCTACTTAAATATCATCCAGTTAAAAAATCTGCTTCAGATTTCTATTAAACTGCCTAATGATTCTTAGACATTATTGCGAATCAATGATAAATATTCACAATAATTTTTAAAATGGATCATAAATTTAATTTGACAGACATTATCAAATAAGATTTAGGTATTTCTTGTCCTCCTTTTCTTTCTTGCATACAAAACCTAATCTGTGATGGCATCATTTAAGTTTTTTTTCATTTTACTGAAAGTTTGGTGAGATTTCACAAATATTTTGACCAAAACTTTCATTGAAATTTTGGCGAGATCTCACTAAAATTTCACTGAAATATTTGTGAGATTTCACACAAATTCTGACCAAAACTTTCACTGAAATTATGGTGAAGTTTCACAAAAATTTTGGCCAAAACTTTCACTTAAGCTTTGCCAAGATCTCTAACATTTCATTGAAAGTTTTGTGAGAGTTTACTAAAACTCTGGTGAGATTTCACTAAAACTATGATCATTATATAGTATTTTACTGAAGTTTCAGTAATTTTTCAGATATTTTAAAAGGTTTCAAATAAATAATTGATATGAATTAAACAAGATTTTATTAAACCAGGTCATAATTCAGTGTACATGAAACAAAATTATACAGATGTTGTAATTATATGACATCCAAGGCAAGAGATATGGGAGTTAATAATAATAATAATAATAATAATAATGATAATAATAATAATAAAGACTTTATTTAGAGAAGGTAACTCAATTAGTTACGGAACTAATCTACTTGAGGCCTTCTATCTGTTATGTACAATATATACAGTATATACAACACGATGTGAAGAATCTGGCTCGACAGTAAATAAGTGATTTTAAAAATTGAAGTATCAAGCCTGGAACATATGCTCAGGCATCAGTGAACACATAAACATATATAAAATATAAAATATTATCCTGCATTGAAAAATTCAACTGTGAAAATGATGTAAAATTGCAGAAAAGCATCCATTTAAGATATTGATTATCAAAAGAAGAAATGCTAGGAGCCTGCCTTATGTCACTGTTGTACTGCAGACTTGATTTTTGATTAATGTACAAATTGTGATGTTGTTGTGGTCTCTTGAATTAGTCCTTGTTCCATAAGCAGCAGTGACAAACGTTTGTTATGATATAATTACTCTTATTTTACACTGAATTCTAATACTGCTAGAATATTTTGACAACATAAACAATAATACCACTCATGATACTCATGATTCTACTTGTAGGCCAAGAAAACTCCACAAAGATATGACTATCTTTGATCGAGATGGGTATCTGGCGTCAATATTAACAAATCCCACCAGTGATATATACATTGTCCCTCCTTAAATTCTGGAAGTTAATCAGTTTGGAGTTATATAACTTCGAAATCATCCTGGTTCAATTCCATGTCATATTTAGAATGTTAGCTGCTACTGTACAGCTCTATATGGCACAAAAGCAAAATGCTGGTACTGGCATTCAGTTTTCATATAAATTGACTAATTACGTTCCCATCGACTTTGCATTCTTTTTTTTTTTTGTGCAGGGTACTCTCCCTGGTTGATCTTTTCAGACCATTTTGGGAGGCCCTCCTGCCCTATTTGTAATGTTGCTGAAGCTTAGTTTTATATTCTTGTTGTTGCTATATGTGTTGCTATATTTTGAAGTCTTTTTTCTGTGCTATGATTTTTCTTGTACAAATTTTTTTTTTTGTGTGTGTTTTTTTTTTGTTGTTGTTTTTTTTGTTTATTCTATGTATTCATCATTATCAAGTAGATATTTCTGTATCATCTCTTCATCCTCTTGCCTTCTGTGTCTTCTTTTTTCTCTCTTTCTGGATCTTTCCCTTCTCTTTTCCTCTTCTCTTTCATTGATAGTTTGGTTCTGTGATTTTTCCTTTTCTGTTTGTGGTAATGTCCTTGTTTCCTGAGTAATTTCTTCCAGCGGTATTGATACCATCACATTTGTTTTTGTTTTTTTTTCTTCCTTGGTTCTGGCCTTGGTTCTTTTATAATTTCCAGTACTGTCTGTGCTATTATTTTTCATGCTGTGTTAGCCTCCTCTCTCACTTGCGGTGATGTCCCTGTTATTATTGTTGTTGTTGGTGGTGCACTGTTTAAATCTTCTCCATTTGTTGTTGCTGTTATGATCTCTATAATTGCTTCTTGTACCGTTTGCAATCCTCGTACATCTGGTTGTCTTAATGAAAAGCTTGGTACTTCCTTGGATTCCTTACTATTTGATTTGGTCTCACTTATTCCCTTCTCTGGTTGGTTTTTCAGTCCTTGTTGGTGCTTATGCCGTTGTTTTTGGTTTAGATTGTTTTTCTTCCCAGAAGCTTCTTTTGTCCCCTCTTCTTTGTTTGTTCGGCAGTTATGTGGTGTGTGACCTGTATTCCCACATCTGTTGCATTTTCTGTGGTATATACAACCTTTATGCCAAGACTTGGTCAAGAATCCATATAAGAAGAATGCTGGTTTGATCTTGAATACTTCCTTTTATTCTATTTCAAGAATTCTTATCCCATTTTTTATGCGGGTAAGAGGGATTACATCCATTTTCGCATTGATCATCTTCATTTTAAGTTTTTCTTCAAATCTTTTGACTGTTGCCTCTAGGGGGATCTCCATTGGTATATCTGATAGGTGTATCTCTGTTGACTTCTTTTAATTTTCCTTAGTATTGGTTCCGGTTCTTTTACCAACATTTTACTCGCTCCAATTTCCATTTCCCCAAATGGAAATATAGGCCTATTTCCCTTGGGCCATAGTATCCATCCTTTAAACCCTTTTCTATTCAGTGAGTCTGCCAGATCCACAAAGTCTTTATTCTTGAGTTGTAATGCTACCATTCAACCTGACATGTTTGGTCTTTTTTCTATGCATTCAAGCTATTCTCATTGCCACACATTTTTCAAATGGTTATTCAAACTCGTATCCTACCTCGAAAATTTGAATTCCCATGTTTAGCAAGCATGCTCATTCCCATCAGTTTCTTTTACGCGATGATTCACTGGGCAAGTACAAACTTTTGACCAATCAGAAAGCTTTTTACAGCGATCATCTGTTAAATAATGTATGGAACAAATTCTTATTAGAAAGCTCATTGTGAATTGGGACCGGATAGAGCATTTTAAAAAAAAAAACACAAAAAAAAGATCAGTTTCAGAGACGATATTATAAAAAGGGACCATATCGAGGAAAATCAGATTCAGGTCAGGAGAAAAGCGAAATTCTGCTTTAAAACGGAAAGCAAGAAAATGATCTTGTTTGAGGGTAGTTAAGTCTAATTGAAGTTAAACAAAAATACAACAACAACAACAACAACAACAATAACAACAAAAATTTGAAAAAGAAACATAACAAGGAAAGATGTGGAAAGAAGTTATTGTTCCCAAAATAAACAATAAAATTACAGCTATCAGAAACAGGAAATATAAATGTTGCTGAAAATCATTCAAATTGTACAAGAAACAAAAAATAAATTTTATTATGTCTTATTGATATTTTTTATTGAAATGTCAGTGATATTACAGTCAGATAATATGACTATATTTTCAGAATTTTTGGCAAATTTCAATCACAAATTCTCACTGAGTTTTTCAGAATGTTGGCAGAGTCAGTGAAATTTCAATCTCAAAATTTCACTGATATTTTCAGAAAGTTTGGTAAAATCTCGTAAAATAGCATAATTTTAGTGAAAAGAGGACATTTGAGTGAATGTCACAAATTTTCGCTGTGATTTCACTGAAATTTCACTCACATTTTCACTACGGCATGGTTTTTGTAGAGCATATTTTAAATAGGAAGCAAAAAACTTATTTTTCTGAGTTAACATCAGATTAAGTCCAAAATCCACCTTGCACCAAATTTTCCAAGTCAAAAGATTCATCTATGCTTGTAGTTCTTTTGATAAAGTTCAAAATTACATCTAACATTTCTGCTAAAATCAGTCCAAGTCCAACATCCATCATAAAGTAGGAAAATGAACTGGACAATCAGAACTTTTCCATCTAACAGTTATCATTTAGGAGGAATATGAGAAATATGACACTTAACGATTAGACGGCTTCAGTCTGTCACCTTAGCCGTATTTCCAGTCCACCTAAAGTCCGTCTGAAATTTGGGGTTTTTAGGCGGAATACATCCTGAATCCACCTAAAATCCAGGCAGAATCTTTCTAAAAATTTTGTACGGGTGGGATTGTAAAAATGTCTTCAGGCACATGGAAAATCGTGGCAGTGGTCCATGATGCTGTTGTTAATATACCCATATCCAAAGTCATTTTCCTTGGAATTACTGTCGGCCTACAAAAATAAAAAAACAATTTTTGTTCAAATGTGAATGTTCGTGTAAAAATATAAACAAATCACAAACAAGTGATATGAGTCTGGAATGATACCCTCTCATCATAAACATATGTTTGTAAGAAGTAATTGTCAACAAAACTTTTAACATTAACAGCTGAATCAGAAACGTTTTTTTTTAAAAAAATGTACAACAAAAGTGGTGACTTCTCTGACCATACAATGGGATAATAATGAACTCAGTGATCACAAGCATTCCATTGTCCTCAGCTGACCATGGAGATCTGATAATTGTCTATAAATTGAGGAAAATGCTTTTTACACACAGCATATTTCCTCTTCAGGTATCTCTCTGTTCTTATGTGTCCAATTCATCAGATGGGATTAGGTTGATGTGTTAAGGTTCTGGCAATGTGGTCAGTGGCAGTTTAGATCAGGGTTTAGTGGTGTGCCTTTCTTTTCTTTGAAATTCTCACTTGAAAGCTTGTGTTGGCATTTTCGTGAGGTCTTTTGGACAGTTTCACTGTCTGTACCAATTTTGTTTCTGCACAATAACTTGAGTTGTCCACAATCTACAGTTCCCACTTTGTCTGATGGCTTGCGCTTGGGGTAAAGGAACAACCCTATCAATTTTGGGGTCAAAAGGTCCAAGGTCAAGGTCACTGACTGCAAGAGAAATGGTGTTCTACATAATAACTGAAGTTCTTCACCATTTAGAACAGGTTTTAGTTGTGTGCCTTTCTTTTCTTTGAAATTCTCTCTTAAAAGTTTGTGTTGGCAATTTCTTGAGATCTTTTGGGACAGTTTCATTGTTTTACCAATTTTGTTTCTGAACAATAACTTTAGATGTCCACAATCTACAATTATTACTTTGTTTTATGGTTTGCACTAGTGTAAAGGAACAACCCTATCAATTTTTGGGTCAAAAGATCCAAGGTCAAGGTCACTGACTGCAAGAAGAGAAACAGTGTCTACACATTGACTGGCATTGTCCACCATTTACTGTTACCAGTCTTTGTGGTAGTTTGCACTTGATGTGAGGAAGAACTTTATTAAATTAGGAGGCAAAAGTTAGCAACTTGTACCAATGATCTATTAGGCTGTAAAAGCCATCTCATGCCGAAACATGTGACATCCTTCTTAATAATTTGTAAAACCTTGAAAATTTGAAATGTTGCCTTGAAAATTCCTTGAATTTAGAACCAGTTGGTTTTATTATTGAAAAGTCTTTATTTGTTGGAACTCTTTCCATTTTGCCAAAAACTCCTTGAATTTATCTGAGTAATTATACAAAAAGTTTAAACTGAATAAAATAAGTCAGTTTTTGAATTCAGAATTTGTTTTATTTACCTGTTTCCCAGTAATAATAAATAAATAATAATGAATAAAATTGGGCAGACTAGTGGAGACATAATACTGGTAGTTACCAGATGGAGTAGAATCCCACTGATGTAATGGCACAGGTAAGTCTTTTTCTTTGACCTTTGAACCTATTTATGCAGATTTAAACAAGGTAACATATGGAGCAAATTCCAATTCTTTAAGAAGAAATATTTCTTCAGAACTTCTAGATATCCTTGCAAGCTTTAAAACAATTCTCCAGAACAGTACAAACCATGTTCGATCATTTCCCAAGATGCACAGCACAATCAGTGCCCATTGCAATCACTTCAGTCAGTCATAACCATGTCTGACTGGTACCAGATCTTTGATATATATGCCCAACAACAATTAGCTTTGCTTGCTCTATTTGAGACAAAACTGGTTCAGGACCTAACTCAGTGACATTTATTGAGATATGCTGATCAGCCCCATTTTCGGAGTGTATTTAATTAGTACTGTACCATAGTTAGTGTATATATACATAGTACTGTCTGTGTTTCATGCCTTCTTACTTGCCCTATAAACAGGTACTTTATCATCTATGACTGTTATAGGTCCTGGTCAGTGCAGATGACAGATGATCTTGTATTCCACATTGATTGCAGGAGTAAGCTGAAAAGGAACAAGAAAATGTACTTACAATTGGTTCAGCTTGTAATATTTTATGATGTGCTTGTGTTCCCATACATTGAAAATTCATTAGTATATCCTAGCATGCTTGTGTTCTTGTATTTAAAAACTGCATTTGTTTTGACAAGTGACAGATATTTCTATGACAACTGAGGGTATGTCAGCTACCTTGTGTTATTCCTCCACTATTTATATAACTGCCACATATAGCCTATGATGTGATGAAAAATGGCATTAAACCACCACCACCACCACAACAACAACAACAACAAAATCTCCACATAAAAAAATGACAAAAGAGAAGAATAATACTGTTTGGACTAAAGTGGTTCTCACATATTTCCAGACTTTGGTCTCAAAGGAAGTAACTATCGTTAATGGAAACAGGTAGACTGTTGAGTACATGTACTAATGGGTAAACTCAAAATTTGTGTCAGTTATTTGGGGACATTTCTTATTTCATATGATTTATTGCATGCATTCCAGTGTTAGTACCTTACAATTAGTATGTTAGATTCTCAAGCTTCTTACAACAAGGTAACTTGTGATGGAAATGGAGGGGGGGGGGTCATATTGGGGGGGTGGGTCATATGAATGTTTACACATCAAGCTGACTTCCAGCATTATAAATACCATATATACTCGCTTATAATTTGAGCCCAACTGTAAACTGCACAGACCAAAATCAGCTGGCACATAATGTGCCAGCAGGTCTGGGTCTGTGCAGTTTTGATAGGAGTAATCAGTAGAACAGACAACATAGACCTGGATCTGTAGGCACATTATGTTACAGCAGATAAGGATCTTTGTTGTTTGCAGTTTGACTTATAAGTGAGTATAATACAGTGCTATTGCTGTATCACTGTCTTCAGATAAGGTATATTCACAGTTTTTATTAAACGAGTCTCCAGATCTGTCAAAAAGACGAAAATTGCACTCAGTGTATCGGAAATTAATATTATCTTATATAAGTTTCATTTATTTTGAAAGATAGTAAAATGTTATTGTCATTTTGGGGTTTAATGCCATTTCTCAGCACAGGATAAGCTATACATGGCAGCCAGTATAACTGGTAGAGGAAGAACCTGGAAGAACCCAGGGAGGAATTACTGACCCATGAGATGCTACTAGCAAGCTTTCTCACACACCTAGCCAAGCCTGTGACTCATACCCATGCAGACAGAGGTGAGATGGCAGTGATCTGGAGCAGTAAAGACTTGTGACTACTTGGCAACTCAGCCCCCCCCCCCACTTTGCAGATGGATCGTTATTTTTGCATTATATTTTGAACAGAAGTCTTCTTATGATGTCTAGTTTGTTCTAATGAAAATGGTGCCAATCTTATCTAAAAAATGTGGCTATCATAGTGACTGATTTGAAAATATTATCACTCAAGAATATCAGAGAGAGTTTCTCGGCATGCACTAGGTAGTTAAAAATCAGAAATGGTCTGAAAGTGGTGGTAGCACATTTGGTAAAGGGTTGCATACCTGGCCAAGTGTTGTGCTTGGGAGAGGCACATAGTGCCCATTTCCTTTGCATAATAGCCAATAATGTGTTAAAAATGCCATTAAAAAGAACAAAGACCAGTCACTGGGCACCAGGCACCTAGTACACTGTACTGGGCACTGGGCATTGGCTTGTCACCAAGCACTGGGCACAAATTACTGGTCATTGGAGCCTTTTTGATAATGGGATATGGACAGATTGAGATTCACTTCTCTCCAGACTGCAGTTTCATCCTGTTGGGGATTAGGAATTGGCACACAGACATCAAACTAGGGGGAAAGTTCAGATCAAGGTTTCCCCCTTCCCATTTTCCTTCCTATAATCCCTAAGTTCCTATGAGATGTGAGGCTTCCACCACAGGGAAGTTATTCATCCTTTCCCTGCATGCAGCCATGGCATTCAGGACCTTGGCCACATGGTAGAGAGGTTGATATCACAGGCCATGGGCTTGCACCTTCCTCTTATAACCTTGTGTCAAGAAAGAGGGAGGGGAACAGATCTTCCCTCAGTGTTCCAGAAGAGTGGAAAGTTGCTATCCCCCATCTTCTGAGCCTACTCCTAGGGCAGTTCATTAGCTTCATGTTGGGATTTAGGGATTCAAGTCCCTATTACTTGCAACCTTTATCTGAAGCCTGTTTTCTTCCTCTCATTAGCATCTGCGTGATGAAGAGCGAGCTTCATGGCCTATCCCAAGTGCCTGTCTGTATAAAGCTCAGTGGAATTACATGTTTGCTTCTCCCTTTGCCAACCAGCTTTATAGCTTCCATTGGTTGCTCCGTTTGTGATTAAGATCCCCAGTCTCATTCATCTCTGTACTGGGGATGATCCAGTTAGACTTTTATACACTGTTACAGCTTTATTAATCTCAATATTATTTTACAGGCAGTAGCCATTTGTGTGTCATTACATACTTTGTTCAATATACCTCCCTCCAAGTACTAAAAACAATCAGTTTAATGTTGGCCATCTTCTTGAGCAGTAACACCCTTTTGTTTTGCTTGGTGACTTTTAAAGCCACCATACACTTTGAGGCTGTAAAGATATCAAAGAGATAATGGAGAAGATAGAATACTTTGTTTCAAGAATCAATCTTTGCCTTTTTAACGATAAGTCATATACTTACCTGCATCCTGCCACATAATCCTTCTTATCCTCTGATTTTACTATCTTCTTTCCATCTGTTTTACTTGACTTCTCATGGAAGTTGGTGATGACCTATGTGGTAGTGACTACTAAAGTAATATTTCCAAGCTTCAAGAAATTGGGCAAAGATGGAAATTGAACAATGCAGATTGGGAAAAGTTACATGTCAAATCTGACAGTTACCATAATCTCTTTGACAATTAAAAAAAATGTACAGAACTTAGTTATTTCATTCATCAATTTATAATTTCTAACCTGATTTCTTCTAGGTGGCCCCTAACATTATCATCTTGTGCATGTTTCAAAGAAAGCTGTCGACATAATTAGTCAGACAGTCTGCATTCAATATTTGCTAGGTCTGGTTTTAATATTGCTCACAAAAATTGAACAAAATAAAAAGGTGTAACTAATATATATCTGTTCCAAGTGATATAACTCCGAAGTTACAGAAATTTAAATGTTACTCAAAGTTTTTCGAAGACGTGAAGTACATTACATCTGTTGTCTGAAAAGATTACTCGCCCATGCCAATGTGGTGCAGTATTATTGAAGAAACACACATTTGATTTGAAAAACAGAAGATGACAGAGTTTATGACCCCTTGGTGACAGGTTAGAAATTATAATTTGATGAATGAAATAAGTATGTTTTGAGCATTTTATATCCTTCATGCTTTTCATTTTTCAAACTGGTTCGGGTGGTGGTGTATAAACAGATGGGAGGGTAAGCAAATACTTCAGCAATAGTGAGACTTCCTTAGCAGCTGGGTAGAAAACCATTTTATGACTTCTCATGAATGGCTGAGTCAGTTTTGATCAAACTTGGAAGGAATGTTCTTCAAGACATACTCTCAAACTTTTGTCTTATTGACTCACATAGCAATGGTGTAGCTTTGTTTGCCCTGGATGGAAAGCCTATTTTCAACTTCTTTAAAACAGCTTAGCTGATTTCAATTAGACTTGGTAGGAATGTTTGCTAGGATATGCTCTATCAAAATTATCACCAGGGTGGCTTCCAGGACTTGTAACTTCCAGGGTGTGTGGCTTCCAAAACCTAATTAAAACATCTTCAGAATAGTTAAACAAATTTTGATCAAACTTGGTACAAATGTTTCTTATGACATGCTGTACCAAAATAATGTTCAGGGTGGCTCCCATAGCAATTGTATGACTTCCTTTTCAAACCAACTTTAAATCCTATTTTCAGCTTTTGTTTAAGAATGACTGAGCCAGTTGTAATCAGACTTGGTAAATGTGGCTTTTTTTTTTAATTTTTTTTTTTTTAGAGGTTGCCTTGTCAGTATTCTGTCTATAGTAGCTTCCATATCAAAGTTGTAGCTTTGATAACAATCATAGAAAAATCCTATTTCAGCTACTATATATACTTGCTTATAAGTCAAGTCCAACTACAAACTACACTGACCTAGATCTTCCGTCATATAACGCACTGGCAGATCTGGGTCTGTGCAGTTTATTAGGAGTGATCAGTAGAACAAGACACTTAGAAACATAGACCCTGATCTGGATGCACATTACACTAAGGCAGATCAGGATCTTTTTTGTTGTTCTTAGTTTGACTCGACTTATAAGCAAGTATAAATGGTATTTCAGAATGACTTTACCAGTGTGATCAAACTTGGTATGAATGTTTCTTGGAACATTAAAGTTGTGTAAGGTGTGACTTCCTAGTAGCTTCAATAACAAATGGGGGGAAGAATTTACAAATATTAATATCTCCCACCACGTATGGCTATTCCTTCTAAATAAGTATAAAAACTGTTACAGCACAACTTTATCTCCTAAATTGCCTTAACAAATTAAATAAGATCAAATGTAATGGGTAGAGTACTAGCATAAACACTTTTCAAATTCCTAAAAAAGAAAGATGCCAATACACCATTTAGTCAGCTGAAGTTACTCAAAGTAAACACAGCTAAACAAAATCTCAAATAACATTTGTTTCTACAAGATGACTGGAAATTGTTCTGCCATTGTGCCCTTCAAATCCTATTTGTCTGCCTTTTTTGTTACTATATTTTCTTTTAGACTAATGTATACCAGGTGAGAGAAATCATGCAACATGGGCCTCTTGTTTCAAATTGCCTTCAATTTAGTTCAGTTATTAAACCCTTTTCTGTGAAGTTTAAAGTCAGTCCAGTTTTCATGTGATTTTCCTTGATATTATTTGGTAATCAGAAATTAAAAATATTTATTCTATAAAAAGTATGGGCATTATGAAACTTGTACAAAGAACATGATTATTACAGTAATATTGAATGTAAATAAAACTTATATATCGCTGTACTGTTCTAAGTACTGGTCATATAAGAAGCAATAAACATGTTCCAGAAACAAATGTATGCAGGGTCTATTCTAGAACTTAAAATGTAGTGGAGGAACCCCTCCCCCTCCAAACCTTGATTTGAGAAAAGGGTGGGAGGTATTGTCTAAATCTTTGGGAGATTTAACAAAGTAAATAAGATAGGTCATGCAAAAAGCAATTTTGACACATTCAGTTGATTTCTCAGCGCAGAGTTTCAGAAACGGGCATGAATACAAGAATTACACAGTAATAGTGTGTTTTATAATCTGCAGTTAAGTGCTTTGTTTTAATAAACAAGTCATTTACCTCAAAAAATCCACTTCTAATCTCTTCCATTTTTTTCACCACGTTACGATCCCAGTATATGTGTACAATCATCTTTCCATTTTAGAGATCAAAGGGAAGAAACTCTTATGCTCTTGCATTAGTTTAGTTGAGTTAGATACTAGGGGAGGTTACCACACTGAGATAAAATTTCTTTTCACAACAAACTAGGTTGACTTGTTCATCATGCAAAAATTATTATCTAAATCAAAATAAATTATGCTTTAAATTTTTTAAGGTAAACTAAACTTTAAATCATATGTTCTTGTTGAACCAGCTTAGAAAGGTAACTTGATAAAAAAAAACATGTACTTAAACTGCAATACTTTTTTTTCAGAGCGCACTATTCTTCCTCTTGAACGACCATTTGATATTTTACAACAGTGGGGAGAGCATCGAGATGAGGTTAAATTTTTCATAAGATATCGCCCTCCATCAGCTTCAGTTCCATATCCAGAGGATGGTATGTCTTTTTAAATAGCTGACATGCGTATTTTATTTCAGAAGTATAAAGCATCTGATGGCTTAATGATTGTGTGAGTTTGTATATAGAGTGTAGGTCTTGTGTCACTTTGTATATAGAGTGTAGGGTCACTTTGCATATAGGGTGTAGTTGTTGTGTCACTTTGTATATTTTGGTGTAGGTCTTGTGTTACTTTGTATATAGTGTAATTCTTGTTTCAGTTTGTATATTGTCTAATTCTTGTGTCAGTTTGTATATAGTGTAATTCTTGTGTCAGTTTGTATATAGTGTAATTCTTGTCAGTTTGTATATAGTGTAATTCTTGTCAGTTTGTATATAGTGTAATTCTTGTCAGTTTGTATATAGTGTAATTCTTGTCAGTTTGTATATAGTGTAGTTCTTATTTCAACTTGTATATTGTCTAATTCTTGTGTCAGTTTGTATATAGTGTAATTCTTGTTTCAATTTGTATATTGTCTAATTCTTGTGTCAGTTTGTATATAGTGTAATTCTTGTTTCAATTTGTATATTGTCTAATTCTTGTGTCAGTTTGTATATAGTGTAATTCTTATGTTATTTTTGGTATGTATTGTTATTCTTGTGTCGTAAAGTGGAGTTGTGTCAGGTGCAATTCTTGTGTCACTTTGTGTATAGTGTAATTCTTGTGTTATTTTTTGTATATAGTGTAATTCTTGTGTCATTCGTGAATAAAGTGCAGTTATGTCAGGTGCAGTTCTTGTTTCAGTTTGCATATAGTGTAATTTTTAGTCAGTTTTTATATAGGGTGTTTTGTTCTTGTGTCAGTTGTATATGGAGTGTGTAAATTTCTATAAAATTATAAATTTAGTGTGTATTTCTGTAGCAACTTGTGATAGGTAATGGCATATTCCAGTCTGTATAATTTAGACTCCACTGACTCATACATTGATTTAGTATACCATATTATGCATGGGATGCAGCCAAAGCCCCAGCTCCAGGACAAAATCCCCCCTCCCCCAGCAAAATAAAATAAGGTGGTAGTTCAACTTTTGACCAAGATTTCCTTTTATTTTGTTTTCATCTCCATTGAAATACAAGTTTCTCCTACAGCATTTGCCCAGATTTAATGATACTATTAAAATATTGTAATTTAAAGTATGCATCCTCTTGCAAATACCAGAAGCTGGCATCATGACTCCATCAAATAGCAGGCTATTGTTGCACTTTTTGTTATGTGTTAATAAGTTTACTTTTCTACTTATGAGACTACAGTAATGTTATTCTTTCTTAACACATTTGTTAATACTATGTAATGGTTGTTTACATAACAAGCTGTTAAGTCTTTGTAGACTGATCACCATCTGGCACTATTGCTACATTACTGATCAAAGTATACAGTGTTCCAGTCAACAAAAAAGTATGTAATTAAACAAAAACACCATTCCTTCAGCTGTTACATGCTGCTAATGATAACCAAGATTCCATAAAGGTCTAATAAGGAGGTTTCTGTTTACACATATCTTTGACCTGTCCATGCCTGAAAGACCTATATTTGTTTGTATTATAAATTACTATTGATTTATTTATAAATAATTATATTCAAAAATGCAACATTCACAAAATTTGGCACAGGTATTACCTGCTTCTGATAGCTCTGTGGAAGTGGCATATCAGCTGAATTAAAGAACTTTCGGATATACAGAAATCTGTAATTGGTTATGAAATGAACAGTGATCTGTGGAAAAACAATTAAAACTGCCATCATGGTCAATATGGTAATTCATAAATTGAGAGAAATAAAGGAAACAAATAAGGACAGTAATTTAATTGAATTATTGAAATACTGTACAATCAAATGCAGTGTGTGATCTCAGTGTATTTATTAATTTTTCGAATATATTAGTAAGCCATACTGAGAAAATGAATGCTTTCAATTCTTTTTGTTTTAGTCAAAGTAAACAATAAGTCTTCAAGACAAATGGTAGTTTTGTGACATTTTGCATTGGGAACCATGCCTCTTTTAATTGTAATCCCTTATCTCTTAATGTGATATTCTGCTGTATTCTGTTATTCTGTGCTATATTTGGTTGTTTCTCCATAATAAGTCTGCAAAGTTAAAGGTTTAATGAAAAGGTGTGATTGCAGTTCAAACTCTGTACCATTTGAAAGGGAATTACTTATTGTTCTCAAATTCTCTCTCTCTCTCTCTCTCTCTCTCTCTCTCTCTCTCTCTCTCTCTCTCTCTCTCTCTCTCCAAATTGATTACTGGCTCTCATTTTCTCTTGATTGCATAAACAATATGTCTAACTCATTTTAGAAGGATTTATGATAATTTGAACCCTTGTAATATGCATGTCAGGGAAGAAAACAAATAAAATGAGCAGTAGGGCCAATTTCGGTTTGATATCGATCAATCAGTAGACTCCTATTTTCTGTCTTTCATCATTAAGGAATTTAGAAAGGAAAACAATAACCTTTTTCTTTTTGTCAACTCATTTGTGACCATGTACTGCACAAAATCCATCATATTTACTTGAAATGACAGTTTATTGGCTGGTTTACCTGTTTTTAGATAATACATAACAAAACAAAACCTTTGTCAAGGGAGGTAATGCAGTTGGTAAATTTTGGAAAATCTAACTGGTCATTAAATTGGCAACTTCAGAAATTTTGTCAGAGTAAATTTTATGTGAGAAACATTTTTTTTTTTGTCCTACAAAAGCATGAATAATTTACATTTTGAAAATTTTCTCTACAACTAACCTTGATGCTAGTTAATTCTTAACTCATTAACCTCTGGAGATTCTTTTCATTTCCATCTGAAATTGGAGTAGGAAACAAATTTTTGGAGTTACTTCTGAATACATCCAAGTACATCTGTCTCTAAGAGATTTTTATTTAGTTGGATGCCTTGGTGTATAAAAAGCGTCGTGTTTGATTGGCTATTTTGCACGGGCACATGCAGAAGGGTAAAAATTGGACCGCTTTTTCTATTTTGCATATTGGACCCATGATTTTCATGTCCTGGCCATTTTTCACTCCAAATCTCAAATTTATCCTTCTTTTTGCAAAGGTTCACCTGTCTGTGTGCAGTTTAGACCAGTCATTTTTATGTCTCAGGCCAAAATGTCTAAAATTGTGACACAAACTAGGGTTGCAAAACATGGTAATTTTTGGCCTAAGAAAACGGGGCCTCAAAAAT
Organism: Megalonaias nervosa; assembly: GCA_016617855.1. NCBI lineage: Eukaryota > Metazoa > Mollusca > Bivalvia > Unionida > Unionidae > Megalonaias > Megalonaias nervosa. Next base: position 69,298 of record JAECUM010002050.1, read on the forward strand.
GAGGTTTTTCTGACTGTATTTTGTTATGTTAGTAGAAAGTCTACCTTTTTGGTATCATTATAAAGCTACATCTGTTTACTTTTCTGTAATACCACTCACTTTGGTGTATCATAAACGGCACAGAGCTTGGAAGTAGGGCACATTTTCATGACTGTAAACATGGCATGTGGGGTTAATGAGTTAAGCTTGTAAAAACACATCTCTGTTCTCATATATCTCATTAAGAAAAAGACATCTCAGAACTCTTGAAAAGAGAATCTATCTCTGTCGAGAAACTGTTTTATCACTGCTTGGAAGAAACTTTGTGTAATTTTAAGTCAAATTTGAATTTCTAAAACAAAATTTATATTGATCATTCATAACTTTATACTATTCAACACAGCTCCATCAGAATGTTTGATAATATAGACCTATATGATAACTGATGAACTGTCATGAATTTTGATATATGGCTTACATGTAAAATTACAGTAGCCATTGAAATATGTTTATGTATATATATATATATATATATATATATATATATATATATATATATATATATATATATGTGTGTGTGTGTGTGTGTGTATATATATATATATATATATATATATATATATATATATATATGTATGTATGTATATACTCATTGAAATAGCTGTAAGAGGGAAACAAATTGTTTTATCAATGGATCACAAGAATATATACATGTACCAAGCTATGTACAAGGCACTAAAGTTACACTATAAGCTTGCTTGCAAGTCGAGCCCAATTGCAAACTGCATAGACCTAGATTTGTTGTCACATAATGTGCTGGAAGATCTTGGTCAGTGCAGTTTGTTAGGAATAATCAGTTGAACAAACAGTATAGAACGTGATCTGCAGATGCATTATGCTATGGCAGAGCAGGATCGATGTATTTTTGCAGTTGGACTTATCTTATAAGTGAGTGAATATGGTAATTTCAATATTTTTTGGATAAAATAGGAATTATTATTAAAAAATTTATTTCATAATTACAGATTTTAAAAATGAGATTTCAGCTATTTCTTTTGGAGAAAGATGTTTAATTATTGTTCATCTTGCTTGTCATTGTATAACCTTTTATTAAATTTATGCTTATACATGTGTATGTTTATCACACTGTATATGATTGCTTATAAGTCAAACCCAACTGCACAGACCCAGATCTGCTATTGCTTTTTTTGCTGGCAGATCTGGGTCTGTGCAGTTTGTTGGGAGTAATCAGTAGAACAAACAATATAGACCCTGATCTACAGGCATATTATGCTGTAGCAGATCAGGATCTTTGTTGTTTGCAGTTTGACAAGACTGATAAGTGAGTATATATGGTATGAAGTATTAAGCAAATGTCCTTCCATAAGCCACTTTTCTTACCTTAAGCTGTTAGTATCATACAAATTAATAGAAGACTACAAGCTGTCATGACATTCTTAGTTTTATATGGACTAGTATGGTACATCTTTAGTCACTATAAAAGAACTTCGGAGTTGAAAAACAGACAGCAATCAAATCTTTGCTTTTCTGCTTAAGTATTGTGGCAGTCTGTTTGTTATGGCAGACACCAGGGCATCATTTGTCTTGTCTCTGCCAGAAGCTTTGTTGTCTGTAATGGCTGCTCATATTTGAGGGACATTCGAGTTTTATTACCAGGGGAGACAGAGTGTCAAAAGTGCATGATGAGAACACAAAACTGGATCACATGTGGTCACAACTTTTTAAGGTCCACTCTTGATCACTCCACCAGGTTGTGAAAGATACACATTTTGATAGTTGTGGATTTGTAGATGTCTTATCCTTGATATATGAGTTTTTTCTTGATTCCCAAGTTCAAGATGTTTCCTTGAGGTCAGAGGTTTTGGAAAATGTTCCCAGGGCTGAAACTAGACCAATATGAATATTCTCCAATCCTACAATAACATATTAAAAAAATTGCATATATTCTTAATTTTGGCACAGTGTTGCTTCTATATGATATTTACCCCCTAAAACTGATGGCCTAAGGCCCTTTAAATCACCGTAGGGAAATCCTGGAAATTAAATCCCACCCTATCCCACTCCTTTCGTATTTTCCTAGTCTAAGTTGCTATATTGCTGTTTCAAGTCTAAAAATTGTTGAAGTGTCTTGATAACTTGTATTTGATTTGTATTTGGAATTTATATAAATAACAGAAAAACCTGCTAATTTGGTCTGTATCAGTCTTCATTTCTATTACCTAACTATATTACTGGTATATAGATAATGTTGTGTATAACCCAATTTTAGTATCGGTTGGTCTTATCTTAGTTTTCATCATGTACAAAAAAACCCAAAACACTCAAAAAAATGCATGCATTGGACTTTATTAGGAAATATTCTTTCACTTTAGCCAGAAAAGATGGATCAGAGAGAGAGAGAGAGAGAGAGAGAGAGAGAGAGAGAGAGAGAGAGAGATGTTTAACTGGTCTGACAATTCATATAAATATGTGGATAATATATGGCCACAAGGTAAATTAGTTTCACAAAACTTATTTTGTCATGTTCACTAAATAAAGCTATTATTATTATCAATGAATCAGGGCCTGAAATGCTTGGATAATAATAATAATAATAATAATAATAATAATAATAATAATAACTTGACTGATGTGCATCTTATATTAGATCGCATCTTGAAGAAGCTGTAATTATTCAAGCCTAGTTTTTGAAGCACAATAGACCTCAATCTCTGGTAGACATCTTTTTATACAGTAACTGACTTTATACAGATTTCATACTTAATCATCATTTTAATAATTATAGAAAATCTGATTGCAAATTCATGCTTATTATCTCTATAGTCATTTTGTAATGAAAAGGATTATCTTGCCTGATCTTTGTGGTAGAGAATTTTTTGACATTTAGACATGTCATCACAATAGTCTGTTGCTCCACAAATTATTTACAGTCTAAAGAAGATGATACTGTTTGTCACAGAACTTGTATATGGGTAGGCGATTCTTATTGTGAAAAGAAAATGGAAATGAAATCTAAATTCCTGACTGCATTTTGAAATAAAAAGTGAATGAAGATAGCACTCAAAATAAGTTTCCCTGACCTCTGAGCACATGTCAGCAGTCATGGCGTGTTAAAGTTCATTTTAGAAGTAATTTACAGACAAAAAAATACCTTGGCATTATTTATTGGCATATATTGCCTGGTTATGGACCGTAGTACTGAAAGCTGCCTATATTTTGTTCTGTACATTTTGGGGTGAAGACTTAAAAAAGAACTGAACCATAACTTAAAAATGAGCTGAAACATAACTTAAAAATGAGCTGAAACATGACTTAAAAATGAGCTGAAGCATGACTTTAAAAAAAGCTGAAACATGATTGCAGGTATCATCAGAGTTTGCTTAAACAGTGTTTATAGGTATGTAATGACTTAGAAGTGTCTCCAAAATATCAGATCTCTGTCCAACAAGGAAAGATTTTTCTTTTATTTCTGTACCTTTTCATGGGCATTATAACTGAGACAACCAGGGTAGCCATGCCACCTCTCCCCCACCCCACCTCCTTGTTCACAAACTATGAATGTGCAGACTGATGACAATTATTTTACAAAACTCCCTGGACTTTGACAGAGGGTAACACCACAATAAGTCCAGTGACAAAAGATGCAGATATGATATCTTGCTGATCTACCAACTATTGGATGCAAGTCATTTGGTGAATAGGACTTTCCATAGGACTTTTGGTCCATAGGACTTTCCATTCAGAAGGAGCAGCTCTATAACAAGCTTTTCAAGATGGATGCAATGGTGGCTATTCTATGAGATACCATATATACTTGCTTGTAAGTCGAGTCAAACTGCAAACAACAAAGATCCTGAAAATCTGATATTAAATGTTGCCAACTAAATGGTAACCATGTTAAATTATTCCTACTCATCCTAAATGGAAAGACTTCTCTACATGGACTTTTCACCAAAAGACTTCATATAGGTGGAGTTGGTCCTAAATGAAAATTATGCCTTTCTTTTAGGTGGAGTTGGTCCTAAATGAAAATGATGCCAGTGTTACATCCATCATGGCCACGATGGTTACCATCTTAAAAATTGCTACTTCTGCTACGAGGTTTTCACCAAAAAAAGTTCTAACCATATCGAGCTGGTCCTAAATGAAAGTGTATAATTTGAAAATCTTGTTATTGCTCAGAAATATCAGAGATGGTTTCTACACTCAGCAGTTAAAAAGAAGAAATGGTCTTCTCTTGAATTCCTGGAAATTCTTTTTGGTCAGTAGAGAATTAGTCCCTGTGAGGGACTCTTGTTGTATTTTCCCAAGATAATTATCTACTGGGAAATCTTTTTGTTTTTATTTACTTAAAATAATGTAAAAATACCATCATGGTTCCAACTTGTAGTCTTGTTTGTCCTGTCCTCTTCACCAGTTCAAACAGCTTCAGTTGTTTTCAGAATTTACCAAAACTCCAGAACAAGAAGCAAACAGATCAGTTAAATTCAAGAAATTATTAAGAGAATAAGTGTTGAATTATCTGCATATTGACTATTGTTACATTGCACAGGTATGCATACAGTATCTGATGGCAAATCTTTTCCACTCACTGCCTTAAGTCGATATGCATTGGACAGAGAGAAAGATAAGAGCATTTTTAAGTTGACGTACATTACTGAAAATGAAAGAAAGAATAATGAAATGAGAATTGGATCAAATACTTATTTACACTGATCCTTCATTCAAGAGTATTCAGTATTAACTACAACTGCTTCTGACAGAACTAATGTCCAGCAAGTAGTTCACATAATGTTTTGAGCTCTGGTTGATTGATACATAAGGACTTTATTGACTTTTATATGTCCTGCTTTACCATGTTCTTCACCAACTTGCCTTATTACATGTTATCTTTTCAGGAGTATAATGAATAGAAATGGTAACATTGTTAGTAATTTGACTTTTCGGAATTTTGACCTTATTGTAACTTGTGAGTTGGAGTTTTGAATTTCAGGTTATTAGAAGGTTTAAATTGTTTCCTTCAAAAGTAATACAACATTGCTCCATTTGTATTTCACCTTGTTTCACTTACAACATGCTGTCAGCTTGTCAGGTAAACAAATGGTCATTCAAATACCAATTTTATATTAAAATATCTATATCTGCTTAAAACGTTTGGATATTTATTTCAGCCCTGAATATTGCAGGAATGATTAATTATGTCTTCATGCATAAAACTATGGTTTGATATGTACATTTTCTTTTCTAATCCATGCAAACCAAGGAAAGCATTAAAAAATTTGCCGAACTTTGCATAGATGTTCTTTTCTAATGATTATGTATCTGCATAAATACAACTGGTCTTCATAGCAACTTTACCCACTTCACATACAGCATGCAGGCATATATATATATGTATGTGTATATATATATATATATATATATATATATATATATATATATATATGTATATATATGTGTGTGTGTGTGTGTGTGTGTGTGTGTGTGTGTGTGTGTGTGTGTACGCTGTATCAGTGATATACCATGAGATGTATAAATTTATCATTAAAAGAAAATGAGGCTTGCTGAGTTTCCTTTTAATGAAAAAGTTTATACGAGTGGTATATCATTGATACAGCATACATAGTATACATATATTTTATTTATATCACATACAAATACATATATTTGCCCTTTGAACAGAGTTAAGATTTACTACAGGCAGCTGTGTATTGACCGAGTGTGTGAACTCACTTCCCCAAGTGTGTCCACTACAAAATGTAGTTCTGTGCCTTTTGTAGCTATTCACAATCACCTTTGCATATTGATAAGTTGATTGTTTTAGTTTTTAGTTTCTATTTTACTTCACATTGATTAAATCAATATAATACTCAAGTATGATTAAATCAGTATAATACACACATATGATTTAAACATAAAAGATTGTTTTAATGATGAAAGTAGAGCACTACAAAGGCTTGATTAGCTATGCCATTCACATGAACACTTAACCATTTATGTACCGGCGCATGGAAATTAATGTGGAATAGAAACTAAGCAAAATGATGAACCAACAAGAGGTACTTAAAATATTTTAATATATTTACAGTTGATCTAAATCATTATTCTGCTTTAGTAACAGTACCACCGACCATAAACTCTATCTCTTTCCCCCCCCCCTTTTGTCGGTTTGACATACCTTTTACCATCATTCACAAGTCCAGAGACATCATGGGATGACACAAATGAATGTCCTCTATGTTCATCATTTCATAGATTTTAGCCTGTATCTTGCTACGATGGTCCCAAGAGAAAGAGAGAGAGCGTTCTTTGGACATTTTCATATTTAATTAATAATAATTGATTTTAGAACATTATAATATGTTTAAGTAACAACAACAACAACAAAACATTAAATGCATCACAGTATATGTACCACGCAACCGAGAAATTTACCGTATAATGTCGACATGGTTTGAAACTTTGTGTCATTGATAAACACTGTAGGTAAATCCCAAGGAAAGTGCACACATATCGTTACAATGAACCATATTCTGGTAGGTTACTTGGTGTAATTTCTATTTCTAGGTTTTAATCCAGCCCAAATTCTTTAGCTCTCTCACTCCACATTTCTGTATAGTTTGTCCATTATGCATGAGAGGAGATGGAGGAACAGAAAACAGAAAGGATTGTGATGAAAATGTGTATCATATTAAATTCATTTAGAAAATGGGGATTATTAATACTTTTTATCGTTATTTTCATACGTCACTAATGATTAATGTGTGCAAATTCATCATTGATCTAGAATCAATCACACACGGTTGCGAGAATGTTTATACTGTATATGTGTATTATTGTGCCATGGACAGATCACAATTTCATGTACCAATAGTATTGGTATATCAAATTGATTTATACCAACACTTTAAAAGCAGTGTTATTTTTTAATGTATGTGGTATATATATATATATATATATATATATATATATATATATATATATATATATATATATATATATATATATATATATAAGGTTTTATTATTCCCCTTGGAACACCTTGCAACCTGCCAAAGTTGTAAAACGAAATATTTTTTCCATGAAATTGATATAAGACTTAGGTGAGTGCAATTTCTTCTTTGGACTCCTTCTTCATGTAATGATGTTGCATCTAAGATTTGGAAGTTGTTTTTCAATGGGAATATCACCAGGCTGGTAGGAGTTAAGAATTTAGTATAACTTGTTTCCTTCTTATTAGTATGAAAGATACAATGACAGTACTGTCAATGTATTTGACAGACAAGATAGTAATTGATGGCTGCAGTTTTGACTTATATTAATGAAAGAGATAAAGAGTTTGCATGTATTTCCTTCAAATTTTATTAGCACGAGGAAGTAATTTTAATTCTGCTCAATCAATTAACATCAGTGTATGCAAAATGCTTGCCACTTTTATGTTTTGACCTGAAAAATAAATCACCAACTGTAGGGAGAAGAAGATATTCTTTTTCATTATGAAGATAGGCGTAAAAATTAATGTACATTTTCATTTTCTCGACCATACTTTAATAATTACATATATTATTGTCATGCTGTTTGTATTGCCTCTGTTTAAGCAGTTTTTTTCACACTGTTGTAATATCTAAATGTTTTGTGTATCAGAAGTCCTTTCTACAAGTTTCAGATAGTATGGATCTGTTGAAACTTTAAAAAAAAACTTGAAAAACAAAAATTTAAATTTTCCTGCAATAAATCAGTGTGTTCAGTTCGTTGTTAAGTTGGTAGAGCATTGGACTCTTAATCCAAGAAATGATGGCTCAAGATCCTTCCAGGCCAGCATGGGCCAGCTGCTTCAAGTGTGTCCTTGAGAAAGGCACTTTGCTACCATTTCCTTAGAATTATTCAGTCAATAATGTCTTAAAAAGTGTTGGCTAAAACCAATAAAAACAAATATCTGCTTTTTGGTAAGCTTGCTATGGTGAAATTTCGACATGGTGATCACTGGCATCTGCATGCATGTTCTTCTACACATCTGATTGCACATGCATCTGACTGCACATGCATCTGACTGCACATGCATCTGATTGTACATACATCTGATTGTACATACATCTGATTGCACATGCATCTGACTGCACATACATTCGTGTGTCTATTCACACTCTATCATAAGGTCAGTGTTAAAGTTTCATTAGATGTAAGCTCAGTGTTGCAATTTACTACTTTCTATGTAAATAAAAAGGCTTACTCTACCAAATAATAATAACCCAACTACTACATGTGCAGTGGGATAAAAAAAAAACAACATGGACTGCAGTTAAGTATGGGCATGATTTAGAGAGCTAAACTTAGGCAACGTTTGAACATTCACGATAGGATAGAGGGGTGGGTGGGAGTTTTTAAATGGTTGAAGATATGTTTTAGAATCATATTGTGGATTATTGTCAATAAATAACATTTTTCTAATGTTGTTCACTTCTTTGTATAAATTACCTTTACTTTGAGGATAGCCAATATATTGATTCAGAATAGAACTAGATTATTTTTTGGAGAAAAAAATGTAAAAACTCAATTTTCTGTTGTTCTGTCTCTAATATGTTTAGGATGTGATTTTGTTGCAAGTGAAAATTCTGTTCATCCTTGAGTAAATTTCTGAGTGCCAGTTCTGGAATTTTAAGTTCATTCCTTATAAATGAACCCTATGAAACTAAGCTTTTCATGCATGGAGTACAGTTTTCACATCTTGGTTCCCTTGATAACCTTGATCACATTTGCAAATAATTAATATAATTAATGATTAATATCAAATACTTTAATGATGTTACTTACATAATATTTAAAATTGTTTGATTGGTCAATTGAAATGATTTGACTCAACACAAGCCCTATTCAGTAGGATTTGCTTGCTTTTTGACAGTTTATTCAATCATTTTACTTTAATTTCATACTAAAGACTTAATGTGATATTGCAAAGCAGCAAACACTTTCACAAGTCTCAGTGAAAACACAGTTGGTACTAATTAGATTCTGCTAAATGTAATTGTGGTGATCATTTTTAAATTAAGAGGGCATATCACATTTATGATAATTACACTGAAACAGAATTAAAGATGAACTTGAAACATGTATTTCACTTGCCCAGATTTATTTAATTGGTATTTATTTCTATTACCAACATGCATTACCAACATTTTTATCAATCAATACTTTTTTGTATGTTTCTTTTAAAATATTTTTTTTTAAAAGAAAAAATTGGATGTCATGCACCTCTTCCTCAATAACTTGCACAGAAATGGGGGTGGGGGAATAGACCACACTATAAGCAAAGGGCACAAGTTACTGACAGACCTCAAGCAAATTAAGAAGGGTATGCCATCCACGCTGGACATCAAGAAAACCAGTTGAGTGTTTTGCTTTTTTGTATAAAATACTTTATTTTCAAGATACCCAACCTCTAAAAGATCATTAACAACATTACTCCAAGCTGTTTCAACAACTATCACATATATGCAAAACCATTGTGTATGACATTACTGCTTTTCCTTATTGCTGATTCACAGAGACAAGATTCCTTTTTAAAAATCTAGGTACTTTTATTTTGTGAAACGATTGTCAGTGTTGAAACTTGATTTTCTTAATAATATTACTATTTTGTTTGTCAAATACTGATGCTGTGATTTCATTGCAAGTAATAGTGAAACTTCTTATCCTGGAGGAAATCTCTGAGTGCCCTTCAGGAATTTTAAGTTCACTACAAACTCAAACTTCATAATGAACCAAATCTGCAACACAATGCTTTTTATTCATCAAGTACACATTTTGCTTAGTTGCCTTGTTATGTTTGATTGCATTTGTGAATGAGTAGGCAAAATTAATGGACTCTAATTATATTACTTGCATTATAATATTTATAACAGTGGTCAATTGATTAATTAAAAGGAATTGTGACTGCTAGTTCTTATGCAGGTAGGATTTTCATGCCTTTAACTTTTCTTTCATTTCACCCCTTTTAATTGATTTGATACAAAAGATGTAATTAGCATGATAATACGAAGCAGATCTGTTTATAATTGAGTACATGTATAACAAAACAACAAACACTTCCACTGGCTGGAGATTAAGACATGGGCAGCACTGAAATGCTTCTGGACATATCTTTGATGGTAGATTTTACGTTCTAATACAATGATAATTATACTGAATCTGAATTAAAAGACGGAACTAAAACATCAGTTTCAATTCACAAAACCTATATTAAAGTGTTGCCACCAGTAGGCATTTGTGACATATTCATTGATATTGTTATTGACAGCACTGTGAATGTTGTTTGTAAAGAACATTTTAAAAATAGACGACTTTTATTAAAAGTTGAGAATTTCATGATGTTGATTCAAATTTCTGTGTACCAACCACTATTTTTGACAATAAATATAAGAAATACATCAAGCATTTATTATCAGTTTTGATTGAGATTTTCTTCGTGTTTAACAAATAGGGGCTAAGTTTTGGTGTTTTTTTTATTTTAGTAAAATATATGTGATCCATGCCTGATCTTGCATTATTAGCAGCTTTGAAAGTTATTTAGATACTAGTTATCCTGGAAGGGATGAGTTCTTATAAAAAGTTGAAAATTTTGTGATGTTAATTTAAACTAACATGCATTTTTGATGAATAAAAGCAATATATCAAGGTTTTTGTTTACAAATTTTGGTTGCAAATTTATTCAGCAAATAGGGGACAATTATTATGGTAGTTTCTATTAGAGAAAATGGCATAGACACCTTCCCAGTGTTATATGTGATGAGTTAACTGGGAACACTAAAATGAGATAATGGTGTAATAATAATAATAATAATAATAATAACTCTTTATTTAAAGAGATGCAATTAATTAAAAACCATTCTGCATTAAAGCCTTCTACAAATTAAAAATGTTTTTTGTTCAGACAATTAGTCTGAAAAAAGTTTTAAGCAGTACAGTCATGAAATACTTTAAGAACAAATAAATACTAATAAAGACTATAAAAAGACAAAATAAAAAAATAATTACCCATTTATAGCATATCTGTATTTAGATTCAAATTCTTGCAAACTGTGTATCAAGATATTAAGGTATTTAATTACAGTGAAACCTTAGGAATATAAACCATAAATATTTTAAAAATGTGTTATAGTAAATACATTATTGGGTTTCGTATGTCCTTTACTGTAGGTGTGAAAGAGAAGAAAAAAAACCCCAATCTTCTGTAATAGATTCTTTCTGGGAAGTATGACAACATGCAATCACATCACAAAGCCATGAGATATCTTCAAAACATGGATTTTTTTTGGATTTTTTTTTCATGTTGAATGATAATTATCATCCTTCAGGGAGTTTAATTAAATTTCCCACAGGTGCCCTTCATCCAGGTGTGTGGTCAGTTTTCAGAGGATTACTTTTCTTTCTCCTGTCTCCATAAAATCAATTAATTTTCTCTTGTTTACATTTTCTTGATTCCTGCATCTTGTTCAAGTCCTTTGCACTGATAAATGGTGACAGATCCCATGATAAGTCCTCATTATATTGCTTGTTAGGCTGGTCCTGTGTTTCTTTTATGGAAATTGAATGCTTCAGCCCTTTCTCATTTTTGCCATGGAGAACGATAAAAGCACCACTTTATAAAGTACTTTATGGCTTGGAGGGAAAGTCTATTTGAGTAAAAGAAATAATGAAGATCATTGTGATGGCTTGACATGTGCTTTTTATATTTCCATGTGTTGAGGTCAGGTGAACTCAAATATTTGACCAAAACTTCAAGGCCATTTGAGCTCAGAATTTTGTTTTGAGAATTTAGGCTTAAGATAGTTTTATATATATTAGTTTTTTTTCACAACAATGTAACCTTGTATATCAAGAAGTAGATTTAAAAAAAACTGTCTACAGTGTTCCTTACTGTATTAAAAGATAAAATGATGGACAGATGTGAAATTGTGATGTGCCCTAAGAAAGTTCATAAATTATCAGGTTTGAGAAGTATGTTGTCTTTAATATATAGTGAGAATTAATGTTTGGAAGACAATTGAAGGTGAAGCAGGTACTCTACCAGTATTTAAATATAGTAAAACCTGTGCACAACAAGCACAAATGGACCATCTAGAAGTGGTCTTGATTTAGAGGAAAATATGTATTATGTTTAAATGGGACCTGTGGAACTTTGCCTGTACACTGAGGTGGTCCTTTTATGCAGGTTTTTGATATTGCAGTTTGCACTGTATTGGTGCAATGTAAACCCCTATCTCAGACGTTAAATAAAATATTGACATGATAATTGGATTATCTAAGATTAAAACCACACACACACACACACACACACACTCACTCTCTCTTCTTTTCTTCTTCTTTCTTCTTCTTTTCTTCTTTTCTCTCTCTCTCTCTCTTCTTTTCATTTTTTCTCTCTCTCTCTCTCTATATATATATATATAGAGAGAGAGAGAGAGAGAGAGAGAGAGAGAGAGAGAGAGAGAGAGAGAGAGATTAATTATGGATTAGTATGAACTGATTGTGGAATGAACCTGAAACTGGTATGAAGAATACAAAATTCTTAGCAGATTTATCACATCTAACAGATTCATAATCTCAGTTCAGAATTAAAATGTGTGTACAGGGTGTGCATGTATATATATATATATATATATATATATATATATATCTATAGAGAGAGAGAGAGAGAGAGAGAGAGAGAGAGAGAGAGAGAGAGAGAGAGAGAGAGAGAGAGAGAGAGATTAATTATGGATTAGTATGAACTGATTGTGGAATGATCCTGAAACTGGTATGAAGAATAAAAAATTCTTAGCAGATTTATCACATCTAACAGATTCATAATCTCAGTTCAGAATTAAAATGTGTGTACAGGGTGTGTGTATGTATATATATATATATATATATATATATATATATATATATATATATATATATATATATATATATATATATATTTATTTATTTATTTATTTATTCAGTTTAAGTTTACTTTTATTTGATGATTGTACATAATCAGTTCCTCCTTGGTGTGAGGTAGTTGTGTAGCTGTAGGGGACAATGATAGATCAGAAAAGGTAAAACATAACCTGCAGTATTGTATTGCATCAGACATGTGACCCAGTGTTGAATCCATGTCACCTTGTCCCTCTTGGGGTGTGAGAAATTTCCCATATAAATCAAGTCAACAAGGAAACTGGGTCAGTCAGCTTTAAGGCTTTAAATGCTAAAGTCAGTTAAGAAATGGTATTATTTCTGAATTGTCTCAACTCTAGACCAGAGTGTTGAGTGCATAGGCTATTCCAAAGAATGTATTAGGCAATTATATCAAAAATCACTTTCAGATTGCTTTGTGTCTTGAGGTGAAAGAAGGATTTACTTTACAGAGACCATTATTGATTGTTAGATCAGGTTGCATGCCAATTATTCCCTATATTGTGTTTTTGCCTCCAAGATGAAATATATCCCTATTTGTTTTTAGGATCCAAAGTTACCAGAGATGTATTAGATACTTTCTCATTCCTCCAGTCAGTATTTCTTGTGTGTGATTTGGATTGTTGATGTAGTGTTAACAATTTTCTAGTCATATTGCTACGATGTCTGCAGTGTGGCAGTTTATAGTGATGTCTAGCACTGGGGCATCATGCCACAGACATGTAGCATGATGTCCCACCCAGTCACATTATCCTGTTATCCTGACACCAGGCCGACCAGTCCTAACACTAACCTCTTAACGCAGAGCAACTAGCGAGGCAGCTGATAGTACCATTTTTATAAGACTTTGGTATGATTTGGCTGGGGTTCGAACCCATGACCTCCCGCATCCAAGGCTGATACTCTAACCACTAGGCCACTGGAGCGGTCAATATTTCTTGTAACCTAATACACTGATGTGTGACAAACATGGCATATAGATTGTGTCAACCAAAGCCTATAAATCGTGGAATTGGCCTGCCTTCAGGTGTTCCATAATACAATTACAGTCAAAACTCCATGCAGGAGAATGGGACAGCAAAAACTGGTCTTGAAAGGAAGGTAGTGATGTAGGTAGTTTCAGAGGTGGGTTGTGGGATAGACAGAAAGACCTACATATGGGAGATAGATGCATAGATAGATAGGGAGGTGGGTGGGTAAGTAGATTAAAATGAGCCTTTCTAATAAATGGATCATTGAAAAGAACTTTCATGATACTGTACACTTATATACTTTACAGCATGGGCACTGGATCAAATCTAAAAATTGTAGTTACAACTCATGTTGGGCAGGTGGTTGCCATATACCAGTGAAACATATATTGAAAAGCTGGTGGATTAAAACAAACATGGTCACTATGAACAGGTGGTCACTATATGCAGGTCCAGGTTTGGCTTTTTAATATTTACATCCAAATTGACACCTGTAGATTAACATTATATAATGCATTGGTCATTTAGACTGTAACATATAATTTCAGGATTTTTACAAGTTCAACGAATTTAAATTGTTTACAATTAATATGCCAACATTGTAATTGGAAATATATTTGAATTACTGTTTTTGTTGAAGCAATGTATTTTTAGAATGAAACTATAGGCAGATATGTAAAAGCTCATATACATATAAGTTATATTATATATACTTTTAGTTGTAATGAAGGAAAGAGAAGCCTTTGTGACAAGTATTAAATACAAGCAGTGCTTGATTTCTTCTGTTTTATCTGTAGCCAGTAAATTTTAATTGGAGCATTTTTTTGTTAAAATAATGGATATTGTAACTGACACATTAAAAATAGCTTCTGAATTACTCTCACATTAATGAAGTCTGTTTGATAAGGTGAAAAATAATAAATCTTTCCCTTGACTGTCAATTTATTGACAGATTTCACAGTTTTAAAGAGGAGAATATTAGTGGGTTTGATGGAAATTGGCTAGTTGTTTTTAACAATACTTGAACCACATTTATTGACCATATTATGTGAGGAAATATAAGCTAAGTGCCCTTTAAACGACAAAGAGGCTGCCAACCTGGGCTGACCAGGGCAGGTATTATACCTATGAATCATGGATTACAAAACTGACACTAGCGACTGAACTACTGTGGCTCATGTTTGATGGAGGGATCATGAACATCAGAACAAATAAATGATGCATGTTAACTACAATTAAGTTTTGTGTTCCAAGCTAATAATTTTGTTCAGTCTTTATTAGCCTCAGATCACTTGAAGAAATCATAACACTTCACGTTTTTTTTAATACTATTTTATAATGAAATCTAGGCATATTCACATTAAGCAGATATGGAATTAGATATATTTAGATATTTATATTTTTATGGAAAAATATTATTGTAACCAGAAAAGGTCTGTTTCATCACAATCTTAAAACCTCTCTACATTCCTAGTGAAGATGCTAAACTTATCACTTGGACTGCAAATTTGGGCACAATTAAAATGAGAAATCTTTTATCAGTTTTGTCACATTATCTAATGTTCATATAACCTTACTGATGTAAAAAGTAATAAATATAACTATTATCACTTCTTTTGTTCTTATAATTTGATATTTTAACTCTTAACTGCAAATCTCAAGATTTTGTTAGCATAACTAACCATTATGATTTTGGAAATTGGAATTCTCAAAAGAATGCAATAAACTTGTTTCGTATTTGCAAGCAACAGCAGGTTCTTTCAATGGGATAACCCTGGTACAGATATACAAAATGATCATTGAAATCAAGTTTGTTTCTTTTCATCCAAGAGCAGATTTGTGGAGTAACTTAAGATGGAGGAACCAGGTATGTTGGCACAAATTATTTCTTTAAACAAGGGTGACTGGTGGAAGAAGGTAATAGTGGTCTCATTTAGGGAACCTTGCCTTGTAATCATTTACTTAAGAACTTGCATCTGGATAGCCCAGCAGCATCTGTGGTTCCAGCACTTTCAAGGTTAATGGTCTACCATTGAAAGTCTGTGGTAGAATTCGAAGTGGCACCCTTTTAGTCAGAGTCCGTAAAGGTTTACAACTGTTAAACCAGTGTAGCTTCTGCCTTCATCACTTGCCTTGTACAACCATGCAGGAGATTGCATCTGACATTGAATTATATAATTTGCACCAGCTGCTTGTGGTAAATGGTTTACTGTGTTATTCAATGAGTTTCATACATTTAATTTGAAAATAACATAAGTTTATGATTCTGTTTATCACAGGACGTAAAAAGCTATGAATTACTCAGTGACATTGTTATTATGCGTGGCAAACATTTACACCACAGTGTTAAATGATTTAACTCACCAGGTTGTAAAGCCATGTAAGTTTATGGTATAGACCTTCATGTATAGTCAGTCATCCACAATTACTCATTTCAACATCACAAAAACTGCGAGACATATTTCAATCATACTTGGCACAGAGCAACCTGACTAAAAGGTCTGTCAGATTTATAAAAATGATGTTTAATCTGCCATCAGATATGGTCCATATTTGTAAAAACAGATAAAACTTTAAATGGTATCGTATGCAAAACTGCTGAACAGAATTTGAGTAAATTTTGACAGAAAGTGCCTTTCAGATTTATACAGATGATGTTGTTTTGGCATAAACAATTGCCACCATTACCAAAAATAAAATAAAAACCTGTCATTCATCAACAATTCCTGTTTTGATCTTTTCAAAAGCTGCAAAACCAGTTTAAATGAAGTTTGGCTCACATCATCCTGGCGTAATGGCATTTCAGATTTAGAATTTAAAAATGGTCACAATTGCTAAAAATTAAAGAAAAACAACTGTTGAACAGAATTTGATCAGATTTGAATGGAAAGCGCCTTGGTAAGATGATCTACCAAATTATGCAAATCATGCAGATGCCCACTGTTGCTAAAAGTAGAAACAACACAACTTTAAATGACTTCTTTGCCAAAACCTATGAATAGAGTTTTACCAAACATGATTGAAAGCATTCTGGCATGAAGACCTTTCAGGTTTGTGCAGATTATGTCAAATACCATCAATGACTTTTCAAACTGCTCAGCAAAATTTGAACAAATTTGACAGAAAGCATTTTGGTATTTTGGGCTTTCAAATTTACCATCTGATGTGTCCACCATTACTAAAGATGAAAAATCCTTGTAAATGATTTCTTCATGAAAACCACTCAACAGACTTTGAGCAACTTTTGAAGAAAGCAATCTGGCATGAAGTGCTTCTAAGTTTGTACAAGTGGTGCAAATCTGTGGTCAAATATGGCTGCTGTTACTAAAAATAGACAAACCTTTAACAGCTTCTTTAAATAATTGCTTAACAGAGTTTGCTCAGATTTGAATGAAAGTGTCCAAGCTTCAAATTGATTCAGATTTATGCTGATACTCTTCTGTCATCAATACAGTTGCTCTTACCAAAGAGCAAAGAAATATTTCCACAACCTCATCAGCAATAAATAATCGACAGAATTTAACCTATTTTGACACAAAGTGTCCTCGTATATGGGCCTATTAGTATTGGACAGATAATGGTGATGTGGGATCAAGTATGAATGAAGATGCAGAAACTTGAGAAACCTCGAAATAGTTGTTCTTGTAACATATTCTATAATGCTGTGACATTTTGATTCTAATGTAGGTGAAAGTTTTGGGATGAAATAACGTTTAATAAGAAAGCTGACACTAAGTCTAAAGAATCATGAGAAAATATGTCTTATCCAGGTTTGTCACTTCTTTTGCATCTTTGCTGACTACTCAAAGCAAATTTTTTTCAGGTGGATCTCTTTGAATAGGCAGAAAAACAGAGATACTGACATGCAGAATTGTTAAATGTGAATTGATGCAAGCCTACTGGAAAGTGATTGCAGAATTGAGAAATCTCAAAATAATTGATACCTGTAGTTGATGAGGTTTGAAGGCTTGCTTGAGTGAAGATAACTGTGCTTTAAGGCCTGGCATATGTCAGTATTTTGGCACATCTTTGAACACAGTAAACTATATTTGATTGTTTTTCTGGCATGATTATACATCAAAATAATCATATACCAATTACCTACAAAGGAGTAAACCATATTTGATTGTTTCTCTGGCATGATCACACATCAAAATAATCTTATACCATTTGCTTACAAAGGAGTAAGCCCTATTTAATTATTTTTCTTGCATGATCACACATAAAAAAAAAATCGTATATCAATTACCTGCAAAGCAGTAAACCCTATTTAATTATTTTCCTTGCATGATCACATATAAAAAAGTCTTATAACAGTTGCCTTCACAGGAGTATTTTCATATGACAAATACTGATAACAGAACTTTCAATAACCACATACTTGTGTATAGATAGATTAAAGTCCAAAAATGCATAGACCCAGATTGGCCATGTTGATGTTGGTGTTAACACTACATGGTGATCACCAATTTCCTATAATCATGTACTGTATATACTCACTTATAAGTCAAATCCAACTTCAAACTACACAGACCCAGATCTACTGTGGCATACTATGCTGGCCGATCTGGATCTGTTCAGTTTGTTGGGATTAATCAGTAGAACAAAAACTAAAGACATTGATCTGCTGGTGCATTATGCAATGGCTGATCAGGGTCTGTATTTTTGCAGTTGGACCCAAATTAAATACAAGTATATACTGTATTTGAAATCATTTTGCTGCACAAAAAGGTTTAACTGGCTTGATCATGTAAGAAATATTTCATGTTTGTACAACTGAATTATAAAAATTGCTATTGACCCGCCAAGTGATTTTGATGTTATCTCTCCAGTGATATTGCCAGTTTGTCCCCTGCTTTGAACAATCTCTAGTCAAGATTACCAGAAACCTTGGAAAAGTAAAATAATCAGCTTCAGAATTTAGGTCAGTCAGGTACAGTTTTCATATAAAATGTGTATTGTGGATTCTTGATAAAACTTTGTGTCAATTTAATCAGTAATATAAAGATGAATATTAAATTGTTAATAGAAATTATTCATTTCAAGCCTTCACTTCCAAGGAAGTCTGAAGTGGCACTGTGTATTTTCCTTTTCATTTCATTGTTACTATATTATAAAAATCGGATAACTGTATACTTGGTTATATGTCAAGTCTAACTGCAAATTGCATAGATCCAGGTCTGCTGTCGCATAATGTGCCAGCAGATCTTGCTCTATGCAGTTTGTTAGGAGTAAACAACACAGACTCTGATCTGCTGGCACATTATGTGATGGCAGATCAGGGTCTATGTTGTTTGTAGTTAGATTTTATATATATATATATATATACAAGTTTTTTGGCTTTGCCTGAAATTTTACAAGCCATCTCAGCCATCTCAGCAAATATATTATAACATCAACATAAAAGGAACAAAAATTGATTTAAATATTTTTTTCACAACAAAATTTTGTTTGCAATAGCTGCATTGAAAAACTTTTTTCCCCTCCAAATCAGTAATCTCTCTGAAATGATGATTCTTCTGTTTATAAGGCCCTCTTGCTGATTTATTCAAATTAACTTTATACTTCTTGCTTGCAATCTGATTCCTCCATCCTGACATATTGTCATTTCACTGGGAGGGGGGAGATTGTTTGGATTCAGACAAGTTTGGTTGAAAATTTCATTGGTCTTGACAAGATGTCCAGTCTAATTTCATTGTGTTGTAGAACTCCAGTAAACAAACCAATTTGTTAAGATTTATCTTTCTTTTTACCATAATAAATACTTGCCTTCCCTAGTACTTGATAAGCTTGACTCCCTCATTAAGTGCTGGTCACTACAGCATGTAAAAACCTACACTTGAAAATACAGCCAGTTAAGAATGGTTTCATGAGGGTCATTTAATTCCAAGAGATAAATTTGAAAAAACCAGTAACCCTTTACTTTGCCAGGTGGAGCTGCTGCATAGGTTCCATTTCACTCTCTTGGAAAGAAAAAAGAATTTATTGGAAATGCTTCAGAAAGGTTGGTCGTTAAAGCAAGTTTTGCAATTATGAATACCCAGATTTATTACATTTACATTGATTTTGTAATAAATGCCATATCATAAAAATGTTACATCATGTTGTGACATAATTACAGTGAAGCCTGTCTTGACATGCAGTACTGGTGAAATATTCAAGTAAGCATAAGAAATGGGGCTCCAAAATGTTCTTTAAGATGAAGTGTTTCTTATTTACATGTAGATGTGTCCACTAATGCAGGTTCCACTGAACCTAGAAATGCCATATAGAATATGCTTAAGTGAAACAAAGTCTCTGCAATTCTGTGATAAAACTATTAAACTTGTTTTCCTCGTACACCTCTCCCTCAATAACTTACACATAGTGTGGTCTAAACATATAGACCATGCTTTAAGTAAAATCACAAATTGCCAAGTAACTTCAGAACAATTAACAGGAGGATGCCATCGCCGCTGAACAGTGCAAAAACCAGTGGGTGTTAACAGGGCTGTTTAATGGCTGAATAGTCATTTTAAAGTCACACTGGGAATAATTGTCAATAAAGACCTTTTTCTAATGAAGTTGTTAAATCGTTTTGGTATAAATTACCTTTCTTTTTCAAGGTACCCAACCTCCGAAGGATCATTACCAATTTTACTCCAAGAGGTTTCAGCAACCATCACATGTATGCGGAAGCATTGTGTATCACAGCTTTTTGTTATTGTTGACTCAAAACAAAAAAATATTTCTGTTTTTCAATAACTAGGGACCGTTATTTCACGAAACAACCATCAATGTTGAAACTCAGATATTTTTTTGCAAGTAATAGTGAAACTTCTTCTCATTCTTGAGAAAAATCTCTGAGTGCCAATTCAGGAATTTTAACAAACCCTGGACCTCGCTCCTCCAGAATGAAGCATATCTGTGAAACAAAATTTTTTTTTTATTCACCAAGTTTATTTCACTATGTTGCCTTGCTATCTTTAATCACATCTGTGAATGAGTAGGCTAATTTAAGTTCATTTAATTATATTACTTACATAATTTGGGGACCCTGGGTGGCAGAGTGGTATAGAGCACTTGCCTTTACAGATCACCAACATATCACCTTTGTCTACATGGGTTCAAGTCTCGATCAGACTTGTCAAGCATGGGTACATGGGAAAGATTGCCAGTAGCTTCCAGTGGGTCAGTGGTTCTTCCTGGGATTCTTCCAGGTTCTTCCTCCAACAGATATACTGGCTGCCATGTATAGCCTGTCATGTGCTGAAAAATGGCATTAAACCTAAAACAACAACTTACATAATAATATTTATGACTGTGTTCAGTTGATTGAAATGAGCTGACCTGATACACAACCATGACCACTAACTCTTAAATGCCTTCTAACTTTTATTTCATGCCACCCCATTTTTGATTTGGTACAAAAGACTGTTTAATGTGATAATATGAAGCAGGTTTGCTTTTAAATTAGTGTAAACAATACAAATACCATCACAATTTGGAGATCAAAATGGGGTCAGCACATAATTAGATTATCAGAGAAATGGTACCTGTTTGTTATTTTGTGGAAAATGGGGTCCTTATGAGAAAATGGAGATGCCCTGGTGATAAGTGGTCAGTGAGCTATCAGATTGTTTTCGGAGATCAAAATGGGGTCAGCACATAATTAGATTATCAGAGAAATGGTACCTGTTTGTTATTTTGTGGAAAATGGGGTAATTTATGAGAAAATGTAGACCTGCTAGTGACAAGTGGCCAGTGAGCTATCAGATTGTTGTTCCTAAGTTATATCAACATTTAATTCTTAGTCAAGCCCATAAAACTCACTTGGCTGGTCATTTAGGAGTCAGTAAGACTTGTCACAAGATCTTGAATCATTTTTATTGGCCAAAGATTAAAAGTGATGTTTCTAAATATGGCAGATCTTGTCACACTTGTCAAATGGTAGGAAAACTGAATCAGAAGATACCTAAGGCTCATCTGCAACCTACTCCTGCTGTCACACAGCATGACTATTACAATTTACGATACAGGGGAGTAAGCAACAACTGCACACAAACACAGGTTATTAAGAATAACGTTTAATCTATAGCAAATTATATACAAATTCACATTGAAAACACTTTGTTCAATAAACAAATATTACATAAATCCACCACATGGTTGAAACTAAATTCAAAGGAAAGATGTCAAGGATTCTTCATTTATAAAGTCTACTCTGCTCCAAATTCTAGTCCTCACACACACTGGGAATATAACATCTGCACAGGACGGTCTCATAATAGTTGTCTACAGTGGATGTATGCTGTCATACAGGGAACAAATATATGTCCACACAGGATAGGATTATGTCTGCCCACACAGGGAAGTATAACATGTCTACACCTGATTGAATTATGTCTCTTACTTGCTTCTCCAGTTCAACATGATGTAGAACGACAGTGAGTCTGTGTGGGTTGACACAGGCAACATCTTGGTATCCTGATAACCAAGTTAGCAAGCCACCTATGAATAACTATTGTTAAAGAGTCTGCCTTAGATGTGGGAGGTCGCGGGTTCGAACCCCAGCCAAGTCATGCCAAAGACGTATAAAAATGGTACTATCAGCTGCCTTATTTGGCGCTCAGCATTAAGAGGTTAGTGTTAGGACTGGTCAGCCTGGTGTCAGGATAATGTAACTTGGTGGGACATGATGCTACATGTCTGCGGCATGATGCCCCATTGCTAGATATACCTATAAACTGCCACACTACAGACATCATAGTGATATGACTGAAAATTTTTTAAAGCTATGTTAAAAATCCAAAACACACAAACACATACGCATGAATAAACTATTAGGTTTAACTAGGTGCTAAATCATTCATAATGATTCCTTCACTAATTCATAACATTAATAGAATTGATATGTAAATCATTTATTTCAGTTACATTGTGATTCATTATTCAGCCAACATAAATAAGATATCTACAGTAAAAATTGGTGACATTTTATTACATAAATGAGTGACTTCAACTAACTATGGGTATTAGAGATACAGTTTAAAGCAAATACCTTGCAGTCTATCTGAGTTACACAGAGGTATGAATATTCTGCATGATACACGTTGTACTATTACATGTGCAGTGATACATCGTAAACATTCAAACTGTTAAAGACTTCAAATTTATGATGTTAATGTATTAAAATTGCAGGAAATAAAAATACAATAAATGCGAAGGTATACTCACATTTATCTCATTGTTGATCTCTACATGATTCAAAAATTTGGAAATGTACTGCTTTTATCTCTTGCAATTCCATAGCAAGAATGCCAAATTATACAATTCAGCTCTTCATATGCAAAATTCCTGCTCCCCCTTGCTCATGAAACTCACGCATCCCAACATACCAGTACTGTGCACTTAGAACAACTTGCAAAACTAGTTACAGGATATTATCCATACTGCATAAATTAAGTTAGGTATACAGTTTATCTATGCAAGTGCAAATGCATCTGTAAACTACACTGTTCGATGAACATTTAGGTAAAGTTATTAACAGTTATGAACTTCACTACTAACTTGTGACACCTGCATTTTATGAACCATTTAGTTGTGACAGTAAAGTGACACTTTTCATGCCTGAATACAGTATATCGCATTGATGATGATTACACTGAAACTGAATTAAAAGATAGAATTTAAAAATGAATTTCACTTGACAAAACGTATTTAATTGGTGTTTATTTATTAGTGTTGCCACCAGGAGGCATTTGATTGAATATTGTTATTTAGCAGTCTGAGACTGTTGTTTGGAAATAAATTTTAACAAAATACATGAATTATTAAAAGTTGAGAATTTCATGATGTTGGTTCAAATTTCCAGGTACTAACCACCATTTGTAACAATACAACAAGCAAAATATCAGCTTTCATTTACCAATTTTTATCACAATTTTCTTCATGTTCAACAGTTAGGGACCAATTTTGGGGGGTATTATGTACTAAAATATATGGGATCCATTGCTGCGCCTGCATTAGAAGTGATTTTGTGACTTATCTAGGCTTGAGTTATTGATTGAGTGAAAATTTATGAAACTTGTTGGCGGCTTGTGGCATTTAATGTTAGGGCTCCACATCAAGGTGCTGGAGCCCTATAGTAATAATCACTTTCTACAGTCATCCAGTGTCCTATTAAATATCAAAACCATACACATAATTGGATGCCATTTGTTTAGTGAATTGCCTGTTACATGTGGCTGTGCCTTTTAAAAGTGAGTTGCTGCCATTTTTTCCAGCAATTTTACATGTGTATTACAGCTAATCCTTGTCTGATATAGTATGGTGTGTTCATTATCTCATAGACCTAGATGTATCTTTATGGGTTTTGACTCATTATCTTCACGTTGGGTAGGGTTATGGCCCTTGACAATTAACTTCATAGCTCCAAAATCATTCAATATATTCTGATACAGTTATGATGTGAACATTGTTTCATTGACCTGGATGTGTCTTTTATGGGTTTTGCCTCATCCTCACTTTGGGTAGAGTTATGGCCCTTGACAAGTTACTTCACTGCTAAACACCCATTCAACATACAGCTTTCCCATGAATTATTTGGTACTTGCATTTCCAAGAGTGGTCTCTAAACTCAGCAGTTTTGATTTCACTGCCTTTAAGTTTTGCTGAAAAATATGTAATTCATGAACTTTAATACCATTCATTTTAGCCATTTATGAATCCAATTGTTTTTGTTTTAGACAAATAATTTAATTAATCTTTAGTCTTCACTAAAAAATAATTCTAAAAAAAATTCATATAAAATCATGTTAATGTAAAAATTTGCATTAGTTGAAATTGCATAAGTCAGTGGATACCTGTATTCTGATGAAATATTACGTGAATATTGTTTCTCAGATCTTGAAGTGTCTTTTATGGGCTTTGCCGATCTGCTCCATTTTGGTTAGGGTTATGGTCCTTATTGATCAGCTTCATATTTCTATATGGGTTATTGCTTGCATTGATGAGGTAAAAAAAAAATTGTGTTTCCAATTGCACCTGTTTTAAATTTATGGTAGGTGGGTAGGTTTTTTAAAAAAAATGTACAATTAATGATTAGTACATATAATTTACTAAGTGCTTCAAGTTTGGGCAAAACCGGCTCAGTTAGATGCATAAATCAACTTCGGGAATTTGTTTAATTTATTTGTTAAATTTTTTTATTTTTTTTTTTTTACCTTGGGGGAAAAAGTGCTAGGGTCAGCAGCAAAAAACTGGGACGGTTGACAGATTGGAAACAGTTTTTTGGCGGCCTGAGACCCTGAAATTGTTGGACTTCATAATTACTTCTACTTCTATTTTCAGAGGGTGACTTGTTTAGTCAAAGCCTGTTCTCCATTGAGGCCCTCTTAAAATGAAAGTATTCATGGCCCCTGAATTCCAGTCTTTTCCCAACTTGTGTTTCCCAACACATGTTCCAGTTTAAGACCCTGAGGAGCCAGTTGTTATTGAGCAGGGTTGTTTGTGATGCAGCAATAGCTAATAACTCATTTTATCCCTTGTAATATTTTTTTTTATCAAATGATTTATATAAGTCCTTCTGTCTATGGCTAATACCAGATGTGAATATGTTCAACATCTAAGCATTTGTCCTTTGAGTGAACAATTTAGAATTCAGTCTGAAGAAGATACACAATAACTTAAACTGAATTTATCAGTAAACATAGTCACTAATGAACAGTCACTAACTTTTGCTCTGCAGAAGATGATAAAATAAGATAAAATGTGGACAAATGTTTCAAAACCTGTGAAGACCATTTTCAATTCAGTGAAATAGTTTTGACTTGCGTGTATCTTTGTGTTATAGTATACCTCCATTACAAGACGTCTGCTTGTGCAGATGTGAAACAACAGGCCTGCCATAGGCACAGGTGGGCTATAATTGCACTTTGGCAACCCACAGATAATGCAGTAATTACATTATCTCCATGGAAACAGATTTATTGACATGGTTAATAACCTTTGACTCTTTGGTGGAAGTGTACTAACATGTGTAGACAAAATTGACTTAGTCTGAGCTTGAAGCAGTATTAGCACATATATTGTTACTGGACATGAAAGATAACCCATCCCCCCTCCCATCACAGGTGAATGGGCCATTAAGTCCTGAAATTGACAAAGAGTTATTGGTCAAGAGCAGGATTGGTCAGTGGTCTTTAACCAGTATAATTGATAAAGTAGGGATGATTCATTTGTTGTCTCCTATCCACTACTACAATAGCTCAACCTTCCTTTATTGCTTGCATTGTTGAGAAAAAAAAAGAAGATTGTTTAGTCTCCAGGGCATCTTGGTCCTTAGGTCAGGATTGAAACTCTTTAGTCACCAGTAGTGGGACAAATTCATTACTTCCTCTGACTGAAGTGAAGTTCACAGCCTGTTTATGATTTTGATGGATGTATATGAGAAGGAGAACAGTTGGAGAAATTATCACATTAGTTGTGGATTTTTGGAGAGGCTTATGTGGAGGATGATTTGAAAATAAGCTGTCCATTATTGGTCATACAAAGGTATGTTTATGGGATAAATTAAAACTGACAAAGGAATTCACAAATTAGATACTGATTTTATACCAAATTCTAGAACAACAGGATATTCAACAACAGATTATTCTGGACGATCTTACAACATTGGCAACATAGATTGATCATTTGAACGAGGTTCGTGACATTATGTTCATTGTTGACATCTTGGTTGTGCCTGTTATTATTCATGGACAAGTGAGCTTTATGGAACTAAAGTACTAGTTCCCAGTATATTCGAATGGTTTGATACTGGGATCTGATACAATTGACACTGATTCATGACCTGCAAGAAAATATTTACCTTGTTTTGAGGGTGCTTACCTGTATAAACCTGTAGCAGTATGGATTTAGAGCTCAGCTTGGCGTGTTTATTTTTCATCACAGGAATTTTATTTGGAGATTTTGAGTGACTTTGAGAATTTTCTGGGTATCTTTAAAGCATAGGGAAGTGATTTTATTCACAGATAGCAGAATTGTGTTATTGAGAGGAAAGGTAGAACAACAATATTAGTTTGAATTAATAATGGATTTATTTGCAAGAGGAAAGAAATCCACTGAATCTAATTAATCAAGTGTTGCATTGAAAAAGTTGTTCTCCAAGTTCTACAATATTCATAATGAGACCAGGTGAGTTAGATTAATTAACTTTTGATTGGATAGAAATTTTCATGCCAGTGTTAAATTTTACTGAAACCTGTGTAAAATAGTTACCTTTGGGACTGGCTAAAGCTTTCATTTCTGTGAGACTAGTATTTGGGTCTCAAAAACTTTGGCTTGTCTTACACAGATGGCTGTTAAAGTAGGTTTGACTAATATCTTTGAAGATCTGGTCATTCCCATGATTTCTTTTCTGTTCTCTTTAAAGGTATTATGGTTGGGTGGGGAATGTGTCGGTATTCTGTACTGTGTGTTTTGGCTTATGGTAAGGTGTGAATTTAATAATGATAATAAAATGGGCTAGCTTGCTTTTAGAAGCAATGGTCATTGTGAAATTACACCTTAGGTTGTGTTAAGGTTGAGGTGATATACTTGGGGCAATTACAGTTGTATGGGTTTTTTTTAAATCATGAAACAGAAATACAGGGGGAAAATGAGTATTGGTTACAAAACAGCAAATGGGTTGCCATGTAAACTGCACCTCAAGAAATCCAGTTAGGAGTTAATTAGGGATGCATTCATCATTTTGCAAACAAAACTTTTCAATGTTCAAAACAAGTCTTGCTTACTCTTCCTATCAAAGAGAATAATACAAATTTCTGCTGATTATTTAATATTTTCCATTCTCATTATTATGATTGTTGTTTTTTTTCAGGAAGGAGAAGTAGGCAGAGAAATGGGATGAGGGATTTCAGCTCAGTCAGTAGTCTAGAATCTGTGGTAAGTAATAAAAGATGGATGAGAATTCAGATACTTTCAAAGCAGGCTGACCAAATGTTCAGATTTTTCTGCAAATTGTTGTGACTATGGTATATACTTGGTCATTAAGTACATTCCAAGTGCAAACTGCACAAACCTAGATCTGCAGTCACATAATGTGCTGGCAGATCTGGATCTAAACAATTTTTGAAGAGTAATCAGTAGAACAAAACAACATAGACCCTGATCTGCCAGAGGATTATGCGAAGTCAGATTAATGTCTATGTTGCTTGCAGTTGGATTTGATTTAGATGCAAGTACATACATACATGATGATGATTTTGTTTTATGTGCAATGATGGCATTTCATGTTTGTGGCATTTAAAAGAAATACAGAAATGTTATAATTAGGGCATCCATTACAATGAAATGTTATCTTTATGTACAAGTGCTCTCTGGGGATCCAATATAGGTATTGTTATATCAA
Organism: Megalonaias nervosa; assembly: GCA_016617855.1. Classification (NCBI taxonomy): domain Eukaryota; kingdom Metazoa; phylum Mollusca; class Bivalvia; order Unionida; family Unionidae; genus Megalonaias; species Megalonaias nervosa. The sequence goes on from JAECUM010002050.1 coordinate 97,594, forward strand.
GGTATTTGTAATAGTAACGTAGCAAGGGTTTTGTGTATTGGCATAATTGTTTTAAAAGTATTTTGATGAATGCTTGATGATAAACGCCAGTATATTTTATTCAAATGTAGTAATATTTTTTCACGCAATCCTTATGAAGAAATAACCAAAATATTGCTTGTTTCAGGCTTCTTATGAAAGATAATCAAAAGTTATGTTCTGAATAACATAAACTGAAAAAGTTCCAAATAATCATGTCCATGCCTTTGGTAGAATTCCACTTCTTAATCTTGAGATGTTGATTTAGTCAACTTTTCATAGGCTTGTTGTCATTGGTCCTCAGTCCCCTTTTGTTGATGTTCAGAAATATTTTCCTGACTTGGATCCAATTGAATTAGCAAATATTTTCTTTTATAATTACTCATTAAAATTTTTGTTTTCTAAAATGTTTGCTTTTTGGTTAATAAGAATCTAGTATAATTTGGTTTTACATAATTAAATACCTTTTTGTGTTTTATGCAATCATTTAGTGACACAATCTGCTTGTAGCATATGTTAGTATAGGGTGCCTTTGTCATTCTTAAGCACCCAGTGTTAAAATGAGGGAGCATTAATATTAAGGTATTGTTTTGGTTCTTTTGTGGCTTCGATTTGGGCTGTGTTATTGCGACCATCTAAAATGACCTTAATAAAACTGGAAATTTTGATTTGATGGATGGGTGGATGGAAAATTCTAAAAAGCTAAATACATAATTTGCATTAAAAAAAAACATTAGAAAGGTAAACTCGTCCAAATAAATGTCAGCATGAAGTAATGCAAGATTAAAGGCAAAGATGCTAAAAATTTTGTGAATGCTTTACTTAATAAGTTCTACTGATTACTCCTAACAAACTGCACAGAACCAGATTCTGGGTCTGTGCAGTATGCAGTTGGACTTGTCTTATAAGCAAGTATATATGGCTGACTCTAAACAGAATTCATTTGTTTCTAACCTATAAACATTTGGAATATTATTGATAATCTTGTCTCCAGGACTGTCACTTCAAAGAATAATTTTTTTAACAGCGTGGATAGTTTAGTAAAACTTAAAACTTCCATGTATGAATTTGAATACACATGAAGCATGGAACATATTAAATTAATACTTGGTAGAGAGCATGCTACTGTATAGGAATGGTTCACAACATGTGGGCCCATGTGGGAGCTGCAGGGTTATTCCAGGGGAGCCTAAAAACACAACTATTAGAATGTGGGGGTCCACAAAAGATTTTTTGAAGTTAAGAAGGGGTCCTCATGCTTGAAAAGGTTGGGAACCTCTGCTATATAGTATAAAATGCACTTGTTCAGACATCTGAATCAGATTGTATATTGAGTGATTAAAATCAAACAGGGTCCAACTGACCATTATCAGATCAGTAGAGGACTTTCACAATGTTATCTCCCCAGATTATTTTTCACATGAGAAGTCATGAAGACACAGTATATTTAAGGGAAAGGGTCATTTTTCCAGTAAATCCCATTGATGGAAAGAGCAAAAGGAATGAATAAATAAATGACTACATGAATTTCATTTGAAATAAAACATTTTTCTTAGTAAACAAAAGAGATATGTACAATGAAGCAAAGAGATGATATGTTTGAAAAGAACCTTTTGCTTTCATAGTAATGTTATTAACAGCATGAGGTAGATGATTTTTCATCGCATTTAAGTTATAATGAATATTGGAGATGAAAAATGGCCCATTCATCTGTTGAATGATATGACTTCTTTACAGTTGCAACGAATTTTGATTTCATTATCAATGCTTTTATTTCATGTAAAACTTTACTATATTGCCTTCCTTGCTCATATAAGAAATTCTTCATCAGCTGAGTAAGTCAAACAACCATTGAAGCATAATCTACATAGAGAATAATTAATTGTATATTAATCTCTTTAGTACAATACAGTGTAAAAGCTAGAATGAATTTGTCATACTGTTGTACAATCTTCAAAGCATTCTCAACTATCTCCAAAAGTTTTACATTTTTCACAAGAAATTATCTTTAGTTGTGAAAAACAATTTTTATCTGCACAAAAAGAAAAATTTCAAGATGAACCTTGACATTAATTTTGTCACCAACAAATTAGAGTATATATAGACATGGTTGTCCAGGATAAGCATTGTCTTTTGGGGAGAAGGAGAAAGTATTATGTGAAAAATTACTTTTAAAATGATTTATGTTGCATATTTTCCTCTTCCCACAAAAATTTAAATATTCTAATGAATGTACAAAAGTTAAAATATGTATGAATTTACACCAGAATGAGAATAAACAAGAGAATAAATAAATGTCCATTACCATAGTGCAAGATTGTAAGCTCATTCTGTAAGTAAAGTTTTTTTTTTCAACTATAATGAAACTAGGCAGGGAAATACAAGGTGTAAATTAAAAAAAATTAAACATACCATGTATACATGCTTATAAGTCCAGTCCAACTGCAAACTGCACAGACCCAGATCTGCCATCACATAATGCACTGTACAGTTTGTTAGGACTAATCAGTAAAACAAAAAACAGACCCTGTTCTGCAGGTGCATTATGCTATTACAGATCTGGGTCTTCATTGTTTGCAGTTTGCTTTAACTTATAAGCAAGCAAATATGGTATGGTACTTTTCTATGGAGTTTGATATTTTTTATTTCACCAGGCATTAAAACAATAATCTTGTTAGCTAAATGTCCTCAGGTGCACATAGTATAAACTTCCAGCCTAGCTGGTAAGCCACTTATCTCTCCAAATTAGAGGACTTGGAGACAATAAAAGAAGTCTTTATTTTATTTACTTTACTACATTTTATTTTTATTTTTTACATTGAGTGTTCTTTGTACAGCTTCATATGAGCAGAGGAGCATTATTCAAATTGGAATCTTTGACATTTCTTGTGTGACATAATTAAAAGCCATCTTGAAAATACCTTCAATAAATCAAAACTTTTTTATATGTTATATATTCTTTAGTAAAAATTTAATGAAGGCTAAGGAGTGTAGATGATGGGTAAATGAGTGGTACATAGTTTATCCCCCACCCCACCCCCCAATCCCCTTGCAAGGTTTGCTTTGAAAATTGCTACACCATTGCTTCAAAGAGACATGGCAAATTCCTTAGTTTTACATTGTGCTGTGTGACCAGGTCATTTAGTTCCAGTCCACAAACTTGCTGCTCTTGAATATCAATCCACAGATCTCTATCAGATTCATTCAAATCACTAGTTGAATAGGCCTATCAGTTAATTAGCAAATTTATTTTATGCTTGCCTGAGAATTGGTACATTTTCCAGGACAGATAAATTTGATAATGATCAAAAATATTTGTTCCCTGTGGTCAGTAGACACAGACAACATCATGGAAGAAATATGATAGGCCACTTTGTCACTTGTTTGATCTAGTGATATGCATGGTGACCAGATATGCAGTAATGCCAGGTTAAAAATCCCACAATGTACTTACGTTTTTTTCCCTTTGATTTATTTGTTTATGTGCTGCTTTTTTATACCATGTATTAGGAAGAATTATGTTACTACTAGAGCTGGATACACGACAAATTTTGTACAGTGGCGTACAATGGTATTTCTAAACATACCATGATACATACCACAGTATGTTGTATTATATTGGGGACCTACCATTTATGTTCTGAGTAGAGGAGGCTGACACTTTAAAAAACAAAATTCTGCCAGACAGTAGCTGGAAAAAATATAGTGCTCTGATTTGTAGCAAAATAACAACATATTATATCTTTTGTACCAGTATTATGTGCAGGATTTTTTAAAATTATCATGTTGTTAAACGAAAAGAAACTATCTCAGCTCAAACAAAAATTGCAAACCTCCATCCAGTCAAGTAAATGGTAAAAGTAACAGACAGATAGCAAAAGATGAATTTTGCTATGTGTCTGTTAACTGTTGTATAAATTGTAATCTAAAAAGTTCATCGACAGTGGAATGATTAAGCTAGCAGTACAGCTGACAGCATGTGAAAGACATTGTACCGATGTACTAACACAGAGATCTTGTTCACTGAACCTTTTTTACCCTAAGGGACAATACAAGATGATCCATAAGTCATGTGACTGATAGTACACAAGTCCAGAATGATGGTCAGTTCATGGTTTTAGCTACTAATGAAGTTTTTGAAGTTTTTCCTTTAGTTCAGGGTGTTTCCTTTAGTTTGGGGTGTTTCATTGCTTTTCAAGACTCCTGTAAATGACAGACTTGGATCAGTGCTGTTTCCTTTAGCTTGTACTAAGTGTACAGTGATTCCTTCCTTTAGCTTGTACTAAGTGTACAGTGATTCCTTCCTTTAGCAATTTTTCAGCACAATGCTCAGTGCTGCTACAATAATGGTGGATGATGCCTGCCTGCAAAACAAAAATCCAGCCTCCTGTTGCATATGGATTTTTGTTTTAAAAAACCTAGGGAGGCTATGCAAGGTTGCAGATGTCTACAAGGGTTTTATTCTTGTAGGAAACATAGCAACTTTACTTTTGATAATGATAGGAAGTATTGAGACTGAAGCCAACAATTTACTAGCTACTTGAACGCTCTGATGGCCTTGTGGTTAGAGCATCCACCCTGGATGTAGGAGGTCATGGATTTGAACCCTGGCCGAGTTATACCACAGGCTTATAAAAATGTTACTAACAGCCGTTAGGACTGGTCTGCCTGGTGTCAGGATAATGTGACTGGGTGGGACATCATGATATATGTCTGACACATGATGTCCCAGTGCTAGACATCACTATAAACTGCCACACTGTAGACATCTTTGCGATATGGCTGAAAAATTGTTAAAGCTATGTTAAAAATCCATGCTACTCTGTTGATTCAAATAGGCTGAGAAACTTTGAATACACCCAGGTACAATATTTATCAGAGAGGGCTAGTCAACATAAAACACTGACTCAACAAACAAGAAAATATTCAGTGGACTCGAGAAATTACATAAAATTCAAACAGAAAACAGTTGCTCCCCTGAAAAGCTTAGGATGATTCACAGTCTTACAAAGGAATACATATACTTAACACATTAGCATACACTAGTAAATAACCAAAAAGTAACACTTCTTTTTTTTTCTTTTTTTTATTTGAAATTTTTCGAAAAGTATGATTTGGCCCAAATATCATTCACAACGTCCCATTTGGCCACCACATTAACATACATGACACATGTCAAACATAGGATTGATGGATCATAAATATAACTATATTTGTTATGTTAAAAAAAAACAATTAATTATCTCTTAGTTAAATTGAAATAATGCTGTTAAGATCAATAAGTTCATAGCAAGATTACGTACATTCATTACTGACGGAAAGTACCAAACTACTGGTACAGTGAAAAAGTACAGTGTACCATGGTATATACCACTGAAAGAAAGTACTGCAGTAAACTCATATACAGGTAATATGCTGTGCCTCTGGTTACTACTGATGTTTTCAGCGTGACTGTAAAAACAGCTGACATTAACGTGTGGATGCAAAAATTTGCTGCTTTAATCTGTGACACAAATTTTGTTTTTGTGGGTAATGATTATATATCATTTATTGGATGAAAAACTAGAGTATTTTTTTTCACACCACCCCAAGTAAAATATCTTGTTTACTCGATGCATGTGAATATTCTCTATTTATTGTCATTTTTGACGAACATTAAAAAAAAATTGAATACATTTTATTTTCTGACCTTGCCCAATGTTATATGAAGAGTTACCCAGAGTGTTTTCATATGTTCATGGGGGTTTATTTTAGTAGCAAACCCCTTACACAGCTACAAAGCCTTTGTGTGACAAAGTCAGTGATGAATCAATAATTCTGATTTTCACCTGTTATATTTCATGCACCAAAACTGCTGGTACACATAGTAAAACTTCAGAGTTTGAATAAGGATATGGATGCATTGCTAAGTGGAGCAATAAAGGTGTTAATACTAAAGGGTGATCACCCAATTTCTTTTAATCATGTACCAGTTATACTCGCTTGTAAGTCAAGTCCAACTGCAAACTGCACAGACCCAGATCTACCGTCACATAATGCACCGGCAGATCTGGGTCTGTGCAGTTTTTTAAGAGTAATCAGTAGAACAAACAACATATACCCTGGTCTGTAGGCACATTATGCTCTGGCAGATCTGGGTCTTTGTTGTTTGCAATATGACGACTTTTAACTGTGCATATATCACGGGGGGGGGGATGAAGGTAACAATGAAGCTCATTAAATACATGAAGAAAAGGCAATCACTGTTTACTTAACCATGCAGATCAACATTTGAAGAAGAATGACAGCAATAACTCCAATTATCACAACCATGGTTCAATTGCCCTTGAAACCATATATACTTACAAATAGGTTGGACCCCAGGGCAAATTGCTAGACCCTGATCTGCCAAGGCATAATGTGCAGGTGCAGCTAGGTCTGTGGAGTTTGTTGATATAAATCAATAAAACAGACAGCATAGACCTTGGTCTGCTGACACATTATGGATAGCAGATCAGGGTGTGCTTATATGTGAGTATAAATGGTACTGTACTGTATAACCTCAAGTTATTTTGATTGAAAGTCAAGTTACTAAAGAGGCATTTTGTAATTTATTTGTCCATATATTGCTTTTGTGCCTAATTACAAAGAAACTCAGTGGCATTAATTTGATAGGGCCCATGTATGAAGCAAACAGAATGGATCTGTATAGCTAGGTCACTTGTGTCACTAAGTACATGTACCTGTATTCACAATAGTAACCCCTAATTGTTTCTCAGTTGTTTACAGGTCTGCTGAATTTAAAAATATATGTCCAATGTTTGACTGAAATTAACTATTTTTATCTGGTTGAATATAGAGGTTACACTGTTGTTTTTTTGGGTTTTTTTGTTGTTTTTTTTAAAATATTGGATTCAGACAAGATAAAGTGAACTCATGTTGGAATACCTCGCTTGGCCAAAATTGAGTTTAGCTTTCTGTCAGAATATTGGACATTTATTTTCAAACTGAGCAGACTAGTAAACAATTGAGTAGCAATTATGGGGTACTTTTGTTATACACATAAAAACAATTGTATAGCAATTAGGGGGTACTGTTGTTATGCACATATGAACAATTGAGTAGCAGTTAGGGGGTACTGTTGTTACACACATAGAAACAACTGAGTAGCAATTAAGGGGTACTATTGTTATACAAATACATGCCTAAAATGCCAAAAATAGGAATATTTTGGTGCCATTTAAAGCCATGTAAATAGTTGTCAAAAAATTTTTTCTCAAGATCGACCATGCATTATAGAATGCATACTTTGTTAACCATACTACTAAAAACTATTTCCACAAATTTAATATCTCGGGTCTAAATGGGATTTAGGCCATTTTTCAGTGTTAATAGATGTTGATTGATATGTTGCATTCTCACGAAAACATCTCGACTGAATGTTTCATGAAAGCTGCCATCAATTATATTATCCTTTCTTTCAAATATATTAAGTGCTCAATTCATGTAGACAAATTTTGGCCAATTTAGGTTTCAGAAAGTATATATTTGCAAATATACATCATCATGAAAATTAAGAATTTCCAGCAGCTTTATCACATTAAGTTATATATAATTATTTAATAGAATAATAATTACTAGAAAATGTAGAATCCATCAATAAAAACTGAAAAAATATTTTCAGAAAACTAAACATTTAGGAAAATGCATGAAAATGTATATTTTTTGCAACTGGCATTTAAAAACTTTCTTTCCACTCCAATGAGTTTAATTGAACTTTTGGATCACTTATGTTTGGTAATGACAGGTACTTGTATTGAAACTACCTGCCAGTTTTCCTACCTGGGGAGAAGGAAGGTGAACAAGTGGAAAGATTAAAGGTTTATGAATGTTGATACATAGTTCCATTTATGACATTCATATACATTTCCTATTTAAAAATTTTTATTGATAATTTTACATGATGCCTAATTTAAAAAAATATGGCGTATTATGTAAACTTGGAATTTAAAACAAAACTGACAGTCTGATCTGTTGAAAGTTACCATACATCCAATAAGTATGTAATACGGTGATAGCTGGTAATCGGGTTATAAGGGCTTTGATCAAAACAGTGGGATAGCAGGTATGAAAGGTCGCTTTCCCATGAAAATTTGATCAACAGCCTTAGTGGGCTGCAATATAGAAAGGTAGCTGAAAACCCACAATTCATAACCCATTAGAACCAAGGCCATGCAATCCAGTCAGAATGTCAGTTTAATGGTTTTTAGCTGTAAATTGTTATTATTAGGGTTCCAAATTGTTCATCCATGTAATCACATTAAAGTTGTTTAAAACTGAATACAAAATGGATATTTCAGAAAACGTTATGTACTTGTTTGTTTACCACACAACAGGTTGGTATGTCTTACTGGATTTTATTATCTGGCCCAGGGAATATTGGTCACTGATGCTTGATAAATGATGTTAGTTGGAAAGTCTAAAGGTTGTACTTTTTTCACATGGACTGTTTTTTCAATAAGCAACTTAACTGTGGTGACTACAAAGCTCTATTTTCACATCTGGAGGATGATTTACCATATGTACTTGCTTAGAGATAGAGTCCAACTGCAAACAACGTAGACACTGATCTGCCATTGCATAATATGCAGGCAGAACAGGGTCTACCTTGTTTTGTTCTACTGATTGCAGGATTCCAAATAAATTGTATAGACCCATATTATTTTATTTTATAAATCACACACACACACACACACACACACACACACACACTTGCCTTTCAGACAAACAGTGTCTGGGTGACATAGACTTGATATTATAGTCCTTTGTTCTTGTTTACCATCAAAATCAGACTAAATGAAATATTTTTGGTTATTAGCTTATAATAGAAACACATTATATGCTATAACATGATGCTATTAAACATACATTTGAATCAGACACATCATTCTTAGTTACTGTGGAATAATGGTTCCCACTGTTCCTAAATCAACATAAATGCTTCTTTCTTTTCAGATTTTATTGCAATGTATTTTTCCAGATTATTGTGGACTTTAAGAAAAACGTTCATCTCATCTAATCTAGTCATATCCCTTTCATTTTATATATGTAGATGTAGTTTTGGCAAGAAGAAAACATAAATAAATAAGTTTTTCATATATATTCAATCTCTACATGTAACTCCCATTATACGAGTTTTTGCACTTGGCACAATATCTATGTTCACTTTATTCTGAATATCAGTGGGACACATCATTCCACAGCCAGATTATCACATCACATTTCCCAAAACCAAAGCAGTATTGTTTCTGGGGCATTTTCACAAACAAAAAGTATATTTATCAGTATTGGACAAATTTATTTTATACAGAAATGAATTAATTGGTAAAATTCTATGAGTAACACGACTGTATGAATTATGTTTTAGAGAAGATGTGACATCTAAATGCCAATCTTCTCGTAACTGGTTTCCTAACAAACGTTCCTCTGTTTAAGACCCTTTAAGAATACTGCAGTGGGTGGGACCCTTATAGCATATTGTAGTAGATGGGACCCTTATCACATACTGTAGTGGGTGGGACTTTTATAGCATACTATAGTGAGTGAGCCCCTTACAGCACACTGTAGTGGATGGGTCTCTTGAATCATAATGTAGTGGGTGGGACTCTTATAGCATACTGTAGTGGATGGGACTCTTACAACATACTGTAGTGGGTGGGACTCTTATAGCATACTGTAGTAGATTGGACTCTTATAGCATACTGTACTGGGTGGGACTCTTATAGCATACTATAATGATGGGGCTCTTATAGCATACCATAGTAGATGTGACCCTTACAGCATACTGTAGTGGATGTGACCCTTACAGCATACAATGTGGATGTGACCCATGTGGCATATGTTGTGGATGTGACCTTTTTTGTAGCATACTGTAGTGGATGTGACCCTTATAGCATACTGTAGTGGATGGGACCCTTACAGTGTACTGTAGTGGATGTGAGCCTTATAGCATACTGTTGTGGATGGGACCCTTACAGTGTAATGTTGTGGATGTGAGCCTTATAGCATACGTTGTGGATGTGACCCTCATAGCATACTGTAGTGGATGGGACCCTATTAGCGTACTGTAGTGGATGGAGCCCTTACACCATACTGTAGTGGATGGGACCCTATTAGCGTACTGTAGTGGATGGAGCCCTTACACCATACTGTAGTGGATGGGACCCTTAGAGTGTAATGTTGTGGATGTGAGCCTTATAGCATACTGTAGTGGATGGGACCCTTACAGTGTAATGTTGTGGATGTGAGCCTTATAGCATACGTTGTGGATGTGACCCTCATAGCATACTGTAGTGGATGGGACCCTATTAGCGTACTGTAGTGGATGGAGCCCTTACACCATACTGTAGTGGATGGGACCCTATTAGCGTACTGTAGTGGATGGAGCCCTTACACCATACTGTAGTGGATGGGACCCTATTAGCGTACTGTAGTGGATGGAGCCCTTACACCATACTGTAGTGGATGGGACCCTTAGAGTGTAATGTTGTGGATGTGAGCCTTATAGCATACTGTAGTGGATGGGACCCTTACAGTGTAATGTTGTGGATGTGAGCCTTATAGCATACGTTGTGGATGGGACCCTCATAGCATACTGTAGTGGATGGGACCCTATTAGCGTACTGTAGTGGATGGAGCCCTTACACCATACTGTAGTGGATGGGATCCTTACACCATACTGTAGTGGATGGGGCCATTTTTGTGATGCACCTGTTGCTAACATCTCTAGCTGTTAATTTGATTGAAATTTCATTTTCCACGCATGATAAGAGATTCTGTATGTCAATATATACAGTAATGAATGAAAAAGATGCATTTAAAAAAATTGTTCCAAACCAATGTATAACAAATATATTTGTGTCAGTAAGTATGAATATTCTTAAACAGTTTTGATCCTCCAGTTAAGGTACTCTTACTGGTAATTAAATTTTGACACTGTCTTCTACACAAATGCTTCTATAGTTTAAACTTACAAATTTTTTTAATGTCACCTTCATATTTATTCTTACATAGGGTCAATTTATATTGTAGTTAGTTCTTTCACAAAATTGCTTTTCATTTTTTTTTTCTCAAGATATTTTCTGCAGGCTGAAGATTTCCATTTTGTTTCAGCTGAATTAAAGTGTTGGTCTGATATGCAGTGATGAGCTTTGTTCAGTCTCTAGAAATAATTCAACACGTTAATAATTTTGAATAACACAGTATTTGCATCTTAAAAAAATGCTGAGACACTAACAGAGAAAGAAGCCAGAGTGGCTCAGTGATGATTTTGCTGGATTTGCAACTCAGTGGCTCTGGGTTCAAATTCTATCATTGAATCAGCCCTGATGCAGCATTTCTTTGGATAAGGCACCTTACTCCAATTGACTTGGCACTAAATAACCTATGTGTATTGCTGTACTGCAAAACACAATAAATGAAGTAACAGATAATAAGGGGTTGTTTGTTTTGTGAAACATTACGCTAGATGTATTAGCAAAGTGACACAATATAGAACATTGAAAACTTGTAGAGGAGTGTAACATATTCAGAAATTAGTCATACATTTGAGTCATATGAGAAAAGTGTATATATTATGTCAAAAGACCACATCTTTTCTAAATATCTTCTGTTATGCACTAATTCATCCAGATACAGGTAGCTACATATTTAAGAAGATCACCAAACATGGCCCTGTCAATCAAGTCGGGATAAGTCAGATAAATCTGAGATTGACCTTTTTAATATGGCCAGACTGATTCCCTCAGGAGTTAGATACCCCATAATGGCATACTACTAATATCACATGGAATCATATAGGTACATGACTATTGTTAGACTGGTATAACAAGCCTCATCTTCTTCATTTTAAAGAAGCAAGTTGAAACTTAAAGAAGAACCAGTTGTAAGGTAAAGATAGATAATTGTAATGCTTAACATTTGTATTTGTTTTTTATGATGCATCCCAGAGAGGGCCAGCCTACTATATTTCTCTCATGTTTTATCCCAGAGGGCCAGTCTATTTCTTTCATGTTGTATCTCAGAAATGGCCAGCTGATTATATTTCTCTCATATTGTATCCTAGAGGGCCATTCTATTTCTCTCTTGCTGTATGCCAGAGATGGCCAGCCAATTGTATTTCTCTCATGTTGTGTCCCAGAGGGCCAGCCAATCATATTTCTCTCATGTTGTATCCCAGAGCGCCAGTCTATTTCTCTCATGTTATATCCCAGAGATGGCCAGCTGATTGTATTTCTCTATGATGTATCCCAGAGATGGCCAGCTGATTATATATTCTGTGATGTATCCCAGAGAAGGCCACCCAATTATTTCTCTCATGATGCATCCCAGAGAGCCAGTCTGTTTATCTTATGATGTATCCCAGAGAGGGCCAGCCTATTATATTTCTCTCATGATGCATCACAGAGAGGGCCAGTCTATTTCTTTCATGTTGTATCCAAGAGGGGGCCAGCCTATTATATTTTCTCATGATGCATCCCAGAAAGCCAGTCTATTTCTCTTATGATGTATCCCAGAGAGGGCCAGCCTATTATATTTCTCTCATGATGCATCCCAGAGAGGGCCAGTCTATTTCTTTCATGTTGTATCCCAGAGGGGGCCAGCCTATTATATTTTCTCATGATGCATCCCAGAAAACCAGTCTATTCTCTTATGATGTATCCCAGAGAGGGCCAGCTGATTATATTTCTCTCATGACGCATCCCAGAGAGGGCCAGTCTATTTCCTTCATCTTGTATCCCAGAGAGGGCCAGCTGATTATATTTCAGGGCCAGTCTATTTCTTTCATGCTGTATCCCAGAGAGGGTTAGCCTATTATATTTTCTCATGATTCATCCCAGAGAGGGCCAGTCTATTTCTTTCATGTTGTATCCAAGAGGGGCCAGCCTATTATATTTTCTCATGATGCATTCCAGAGAGGGCCAGACTATTGTATTTCACCTTAATGTTAACCCCACAAAACCTAAACATTTGCTAAAATTTTGTAAAATGTGGGATGGGCTTATCGTTGGATAAATATCATGTTTGTAATTATTTTGATCATGCTTAATCTTGTCACTGAGATGATATGATAATCATAAATGAGACAGTATGATAATGAGACAGTATAGCAAACCTGGCCGACTATTCACATTGTAAGTATTATTCACTGCATGGTAAATTTTTAACAAAAAGTCTGCTAGTTTTTAGCTTCTAAAGGTTCATGAAACAGTGAACAACCAGAGGATAAATATTTTTGCTTCTCGTATTTTAAAAGTCAGAAAGGTTTTATTTAGTGTCACCTACCCCCATAATTATTTTATTATGTCACCAGTGACAACAAATCAAAAGCAACCAGCTGGCTGATTCAAAAAGGTCATTAACTTGTGTTGTTGTTTTTTTCCCTCTAGGCCTTTGACCTCAATGGTAAATAAAATCCCTATAGATGGCCATTTTTGTTTAGGATTGAATATTAACTGAAAATAATTGCTGTATTTATTCAGAAGATTTTCCTGTATTAACTGAGCAGAATCAGTGAATTTGAAGCCAAGAGAAGGATAAAGCCCAAATAAATCTAATGTTTTCACCTAACAAAAATCAGTGGTGGATTACACATAAGACAGGCAAGGCAACTGCCTAGGGTATCAAAACTGGGGGCAGATGATTTTAAAGTATAAAAATCTGGTTTTGTTAAAAATTTTAAAATTTTATTTATTTTGTAAAAGAAAAAAAAAAGAAGACGAAAAAAAGCAAAGGATGTAGCTAAAATTTTGCCAATATTTATATAAAGGTCTACAAGGCTCTGGTTTTAAGGCCAAGAAAAATATGTGCATTCCAGTTGGCCAGCCATACCTGTATTTTGTTGCCAACCCTACCACTTTTTTTCCCCAGGATGAAAAGAAAATTCCTGAAATTGATTTATGTATTTAACTGAGCCAGGGTTTTGCCTGGTAGTTGAAGTGCTTCAAAACATAATATTACTCTCTTTTTTTCTTCTCAAACCTGATTTGTGACTTACTTGTTGGGAGAGGCAGACACCAATCAATCTTGGCTCTGCTTGGTCCGATGTCAGAGTCAATGGGGATGCAACTGTGATTTTCTTTTCTGCATGACATGTTTTATTTGCCAAAAAGTTTTCATCAGATTTCATACACTGGCTGCACTTGGGCAGTGGCAGCATAGTTGCATTATTTTTTAGTAGTTTTCTATTGAGTCTGTGATAGGTCAAAGGTCATTGTCATTGGATGTGAAAATGAAAAAGTATGTTAATTATCCATTTGTAATAGCTATGGTCAGTTTTGTGGAAAAGCCTCTGTTGGCCATTTTAAGTTTTCCTTGTTTTGCACTGTATTATACCTACCATTTTTTAAAATGGATTTCATACTTGCCTTTAACAACGATTAAAGACCAAAAGAATAATGATGCAACTATAAAGACAGTATAGCCATTTTTGTGCTGGCATGCCACAGACCTGCAAACCCTCCTGTTTTTGGCAGGAGACTCCCGAAATCCGACTGTTCCTCCAATACTCCAGCATTTTATTTTTTCTCTCAAAAAAAATTCATTTTGTCAGAAAAAATCAGGAGAAAAATTTGTTTCAGTTAAAGAAAAAAATTTAAACCTCTCCAGTAAGACTGCAAATACACAAAAGTTCTTTAAAAGCGCATTAAGGTTGCTGCAAAGTTGAATCCTTATGTTCAGTGACCTATTCTACAATGTCTAAAAGAATGGGATTCAGATGAAATTAGAAAGTCAAAAAAATGTAAAACTTCTTTCCAAGCTTCTAACAGCCTGGAGTTTCCGTGTTAATCGTAATTGCTTAAAATAAATTCTCAGTCCCATTTTAGATCTGTATGGAGCTTATCGATCATATTTTTAATCTCCAAATTCAGATTAAAGATCGGTGTGTCTGGCTCCAAGGCACAATGTTGAATTTGCTAAATTCTCTAGGATATACCTTTCAATCTGACCCATAATAAGATGTATGATAAAGAAGTTAAAAATTATCAAATATTTGCTGGCTAGTTACTAGTACACACAATGTGTAACTTACAATGAGGGACCTCTGTGATTTACATGATAGCGTCATATTTTAAAACCGGCCTTATTGTGAAACCATTGTTATTCCACCGTAAGACAGGTAAGGGGATGTATGAACAGCATCACTGTTAAACAGGTTTGCATGTGTGTGTTTGATTTATAACATCAAATAATGAAGATTTTTGTTGAAAACAATGAAGACTTTCATTGGAAGCAAAAGTAAGAAATTTGGTCACAAAAAATGTGTGAAATCATACCAGGGTAAAGAAGGGGAAAAAACTCCAACTGTGATATGTATGTAATGGCATGTAGCAGCACATCAGCACAATAAAGGTTATATGATGCAAATTGAAAGTATTGCTTTAAATGTATGAACAAAATGAATTGCACACATTTTGCAGAACATGAACCCTTGCAAATAAACATGAAGCTTGGTGAAAAGCATGGAGTATATGCAAGGACTGTCTTTACCAGCAAATTAACAGCAATATGATAGATACCAAATTACAAATGTTTGTTTCTTTGAATTAACCTATTTGTTATTGTATGAAAGTTTAAAGAAAATGTCAACACCAAATTAATGTATTGTACATTTCTCTATAAATTTTGTTTACTAAATATCAAGTTTTTATGAGTTGCTAGCTGTACATTTTTAGCATTCTTACTATTCTCATTATCACTAATTCTTATTTGTCATAGTTTAGTAATTTTTTCTTTAACTTGTCCTTCTGCATTATTGTTCAGTAATTTAATCTGCCTTAAATTGAATCAGACAGCATATATAGCATTTGAAGTCTGTTCAAGTTAAAACATAAATTATTCAAATTACAAACTGACCTTATGAATCTGATGTTCAAATGTTATGTCTGATAAAGCTCACTTTGAAATAAAAGGATTTTTAGCTCTGCTAGTCATTAACCAGAAGAGTTTATGGATCTTCTGTTGTTTGTCATCAGTCTGACATCTGTCATCTGTTGTCTGCCAGCCATCTGACATCTGTCATCTGTTTGTCCATTAGCACAAGCTTGTTACTGCTATTCCTCCTAAACTACTTGGAGGATTTCCATGAAACTAAATTAAAATGTCTTTGACACCCAATATGACCACCACGGTGGCCATCTTGAAAATCTTGGTATTGCCAGTCCTCTTGAACGTATGGTCGTATCAACATGGGGTTCTCACTGAAAGACTTCTTATGATGTCTAGTTGATCATAAATGAAAATGGTGTTGATCCAACTTTAATACGACTGCCACAATGATCATCTTGAAAATCTTGTTATCACTACTTTTCCTAGATGACTGGTCAAATAGACATTGTGCTTTCACCAAAAGACAAGATGGTTTCAAATTTCTGAAGATAAAAGGAAGAAATGGTCTTATGTTGAATCACACAAAATTCTTTTCAGCCAGTATAGCATCAGTCCCTTTGAGTGATTCTTGTCTTCTGAATAATTAAGTTTTTGTATTCTAGAAGCATTTACTGTATATACTTGCTTATAAGATGAGTCCAACTGCAAACTGCACAGACCCAGATCTGCCGGTGCATAATGCATTGGCAGATATGGGTCTGTGCAGTTTGTTAGGAGTAATCAGTAGAACAGAGTAGACCCTGACCTGCAATTACATTATGCTATGGCAGATCAGGATCATTATAGTTAGCAGTTTTACTTGACTTATAAGTGAGTATATATGGTAAGCACTGGTAACTTGTAAACAGATGAATGAAACTAGGCTACTTTTGTGTAAATTATATGGCAGTGATTGTAGCTAATATATTTACACGTTTTAATGCAGACTCATCTTCACTGACCAAGGTTTCGATAATTACCCTATCTACGTTAACATATCAGAACCTTGTCTAGTGAAGACGTTACAGACTATACTATTAAATAGTTGCTTTCTGGATAATCAGGGTGAAAAAAGATTAAAACTGAAATAAATGTGGGTCAAATGGAAATGATGAGATTTGTAGAGCTTATTCCAATGATGGCAGCAGAACTATATTGCTTAAGATTCCTAGATTAGCCATAAATTATGGATTGTATGTCTTTACCTTGATTTCTATGCATAGCTTGACAATATTCAAATTGAATTCTTACAGTGACTTGACTTTGTCAATAAAGGCAAATACCACAATCAAACTGATGCTTTGCATGAACAAGCAAGCAAAGTTAACAGGTGGGTCTGACTGCTTAATTTTTTAGGGGGTGTATTGAATTTTGTTGGAAAAAAGCCCCTACCCCTCCAAGTAATTCCATTTCAGTAACATTAGTACATCAGCAACATAGACTAACAAGTAGGTCTCCATTTATTTTTTTTTCCTGACATTGCTGGTGGTGGCCAGTTGGTCTAATCAACAACAGTGTTATTGCAGATCTGGTGTCATATGATGAGATAGTAGATCTGAGTCAGTGTTGTTCTAAGTCCTACATAAGAAGTAAACAGCATGCATTATGCTATGGCAGAGATGGGTCTTAGTTCTTTTCCAGCTGGGAAATACTGTACTTTAATTTACATATTAGCACATGCAGCCCAAGTCTGGAATCAAAATACCATGTCTGCAGTATTCTTCATAAAGAAACTGAGAGATTTAAATTTGTGTGTAAAATTGCTCTAATTTATAAAACTGCAGAACTTACTTGGTCATTGTTACAGTCCTGGAGTTCTGTAATTTAATGTTGTTAATATTATCAATTTATGGCTCTCTCTCTCAAAATAGAATGGCTCAAAATCTAATTTACAGTAATCAGGACTTCAATAATTGACAACCTGGGATACAATATATTTTGAATCAGGGTTATAGTCAGCATTTGCGCTAGAAAAATAGGACCCCAAAATCAGGATTGATTATTAGGCTCATTACATTAACAAATAATCATTTCTTTCTTTTGACAACACTTTTAGCAAATTAAATGCTATGTCATGCTGAGGAAATGAAAGCTAACTACCTTTCCCAAGGACATGGCAAGGCAGCTAATCTGGGCTTGCTTGGGCAAGGCAGACCGACCTAGGGTGGCTTAAGAAAGTATCACACCCTCATCCCCTGGATTATGAGTCCAGTGCTCAGTGCTTTTCCCAAATGAATACTTTGACACCCCTCAATAAATGATAGATTTTGCATCATTATTTTGGCAACTGCAGAAATAGGAAGGAGCATGAAAGTAAGTTGTAAATGGTCCACTCAGTCATCACAAATCCAACTGCATAATCTGATCACATGTCACAGCAAAAACTTGGCTTCAGATATTTATCATTAATATTTTTACAATAAAACATTACATACACATTCATCTCTTGGTCTAGTTGGTCATTGATGAAAAGGTCTGGCTTGCACATCCAAAATGGCTACCACAGTGACCATCATAAAAATCTTGTTATTGCTACACCTTCTGACTTGGATTATCATGTAAACATGAGATTTTAATTTAAAGACTTCTTATTATATCTATTTGGTCCTAAATGAAAATGATGCTGATCTGACACCCAATATGGCTGCCAGTAAAAATGGTGCTGATCTGAAGTTCAATATGGCCACCTTAAAAATCTTATTGCATCTCCTCCTGAACAGAAACTTGCATTAACATGGGGTTTCACCAAAAGATTTCTGATGATTTCCAGTTGGTCATAAATGAACAAGGTGCCAATCTGACTTCCAATACAGCCACCACAAAATGGCCACCTTAAAAATCTTATTATAGTTACTTCTGAATGGTTGGTTGTATCAAGATGAGGTTTTCACTAAAAGATGTCATATGATGTTAACTTGGCTCTAAATGAAAACGGTGCTGACTGAGGTCTATTATGTAACACTATAGCAGCCATCTAGAAAATGTTTTTATTGCTATTTCTACCGAATGGAAAGTTATATTGACCTGGGATATTCACCAAAAGCCTTCTTGTGACGTCTGCTTAGTCCTACATGAAAATGGTACTGATTTGGGGTCAAATATGGCTGCCACAGTGGTCAGCTTGAAAATCTTGTTACTGTATCACTACTTCTCATGAACGAATTGTCATATCATGTGTAAAATTATTACTGAAAAAAAGTTTGGGTTTTTTCCCATTTTTTAACACTTTCCAGTTTAATATATTCAGAGTTAACACTGCCTGTGATCATGTGATTTTGAACTAGCTTAACTAGAGCAAGATGATTTTGTTGCTAATTTCAAGCAGCATAAAACAGTTAACATCACTTTGGTTCTGTCAGCAGGGTTAGTTGGCTTCAGTGTCTGAAGTTTGTTGACATGAATTATACTGTTTGTGATGAGAAGTAATTTCAAAAAGATTAAAGACATTAATTGATTATTGTTTAATTACTATCAGCATAAAACAATTAATATTACTCTGACCTTTCAACAGGTAGGTTCTGCTTTGTTGTTTAAAGTTGTTAAGATGGATTAGAGTTTAAAATGTGTGAGATCAAAAGTTGTTCAGACCAGAATAAAGATGTTAGATGATCATGGCTGGATTACTAAATAGCCCAAGTGGCATAAACAGGGCCTGTTTGACCTTCGTGTTTCAAGTTTATTGAGATGTTGATGTATGTGTTATCTCCCAGTGCTAACTGTCAGAATCTAAGCAACCAAAATAGCATGTGAAATTCAATGATGAATGGAAAAGGGAATTTCACTGGTTAGAAATTTCACTGGTTGGAATCAAATTCAGAGGACATGACTATGCATTCCGCCCTTCCTTTAAAGGTGATTTTAAAATCTGCTGTGATGACAAGAATGACATTACATAGAAATTGCATCTCACAAAAGCAAATTAAATGTGACAACAAATACAATATCACTAAAATCTCTGCATGTGGATCAAGATATATGTCACGTCACAGTTTGCCAACTATATATCCAAACATAATCTCTCATTTACAGTAACATATTATTTTTCAGATCTAGTCAAAATAATGTTGCTAGGAAATTACACAAACCTTCTCATTCAAACAAACACCATTCTCATTAAATGGACACCATTTTCATCAGACACCATTCTCATTCAAAAGGACACCCATTCTCATCAAACGAACACCATTTTCATTAAACATCCTTCCTCTTTTGAAGTTGAAACACGTGACTAAATTTTGCAGATCTCCGAATTCTAAGCTGACTTCTCTGTTCTGTCACATGCATTTCACTTTAAGTATCCACCATGAATGTGACTTATCATTAGTGAAAGGAACAGTGTGGAATGGGAGTTTAGTTCCAGGCAAAAACCGAATGGGACCCCCAACTCTCTTGACCCATAGCATACAAGTTAACAGTAATTTTTGTCATGTCAGTCTTTTGTGGTTGAGATTAAGCAAACTGTTCTTGTAACTTCAACACAAAAGAGTTATAATGATAAAAATGTTTTCCTGAAAAATGGATTGCCAAACTTGTGTGGATAATCCTTTTAAACAGGTATATAAATTGATTGAATATTTGATTGATTATGCCAGGACAGTCAACACAGTGATTTGTATTCTATTTTAAGCCCCACTACACCATTTCCCCTGGCATCGTTATTAGAGGAGACAGGGTATTTGTAAATTCAAATTAGAGTTGTGGAGGAATTCTTAATGCTGGGACATGATCAGGTGTAAGCTCTCTGAACCTGGGAAATTAAATTCACCTCCTATACTTGACAGTGATTTATGAACAAAATAAATTGGTTCACATTTATAAATTCAAAAGCTACAGTGCTATTGGTTACAAGTTTTGTTCGTATATAGTGTCTTGCATGTTGGGAACTATGTTGCAAAGAAAAATTTTACTGTAATTTAAATATGGCATTTCTTTTATTTGCCCCCACCTTCCACCCACATGTCTATCAGTCTGTTCAGAAAGATTTTGGACTCCAAGCATAATTCTTCAATGTTTCAAGGTATCTAGTTGAAGACTAGTGGTTTAGATGTGATTCACATTTACTATTCACATTTCTTCTTTTTCAGTACTTATTGTCAGTTTTTATCCCCATCCCCACAATTATCCATGCTTTGTTTCCAGAGCATAACTTAAGACTGTGCAAGGTATCTTTTTGAAATTTGATACACATATTGGATTAGCAGTTCATATGTGCCTTTGGCTAATCATAATTCTTCAGTTTATTATTTTTGTTTTTGTCCTTTTCTCTGTCCATCCATTATCCAGTTTTGCCTTTGTTAGAACTCACAAACTCTTCAAGATACCGCTATGAAGCATGGTGCACATTGGACTAGTGATCCTGATCTGCCATAGCATAAAGGGCCTGCAGAGCAGGGTCTGTGTTATTTGTTCTACTGATTACTCCTAACAAACTGCACAGACCCAGATCTGCTGGTGCATTTTGTGATGGCAGATCTGGGTTTGTGCAGTTTGCAATTGGTCTCATAAGCAAGTATATACAGTAAATCATTCAGTCTAGAATGTATTTTGATGGGATGGGGCAGGGCATGTAAATGACTCTGTCTTACTGGTTTTTTTATACCCCCCGCTTTTTATATAATATGGGGAGGATAGAGCTATCACCAAGTCCATCTGTCTGTCTGTCTATAAACATGTTCCATTTCAAAGTATGACTCTCAAACCATTGAAGATATTTCAACCATAGTTGATATACATGTCAAATTCATGTCATTTGTGTAGAGATATCTGCTGCACCATAGGTTACTTTCACAAGCAGGATTAAAA
This sequence comes from Megalonaias nervosa, assembly GCA_016617855.1. Taxonomy (NCBI): domain Eukaryota; kingdom Metazoa; phylum Mollusca; class Bivalvia; order Unionida; family Unionidae; genus Megalonaias; species Megalonaias nervosa. Next base: position 119,320 of record JAECUM010002050.1, read on the forward strand.
CTGAGAGTGTTGGAGGATATACTACTTTCATTGGGAATCTTTAAATAAGTAGGGAATGGTGGGGGGGGAGTAGGTCAACTTTATATCATTTTTGCTAAATGTCAGTTATTCGCTTCTACAATTGTAATCAATATAATCAGATGTTCATTTAAGACAAATTTTGTCGTCTCAAACTACAACTTTAAATAAAGAAAAAGGTTTACAACCTCCTTCAGTGCTGTGTTTATAATCATTTTAAAAAGATCTCTGTAAAGACTGTATATGACATGATCAGCATGTTGTCACAAAATGAAGAGCAACTGACTTCGGGGGAAAGTTGATGTGACTGTAAATTAATGCAGCCTTTCTGGCCATTTCAGTCCTTGAATTAATGTAGATGTTTATCCTTATAAAATTAAACTCTGTGTGTGTTGTTTGTTTTGGATTTTTGACATAGCTTTAAAAAAAATTCAGTCATATCACTATGATGTCTGCAGTGTGACAGTTTATAGTTATGTCTAGCACTGGGGCATCATGCTGCAGACATGCAACATCATGTCCCACCCAGACACTGGGCTGACCAGTCCTAACACTAACCTCTTAATGATGAGTGCCAAGTGAGGCAGCTGTTAGTACCATTTTTATAAGTCTCTGATATGACTGCCTGTTTCGAGCCTGTGACCTCCTGCATCTGAGGCAGATGCTCTAACAACTAGGCTACCGCAGCGGTCTTAAAAATAAAAATTAAACTGGAGCAATAAAAGACAAATTGCAATACATATATGAATAAACCCCAAAATTTAAGTAATAACATCGTAGCTAAAGAAGCTAAACTATGTTAATTTAAAACAAGTTTCCTCAATGTTAGGACAGTTATTGAATAGGACTGTGTTAAACATTCTTATGTAATTGCAGTGTAGCAGTATCAATTACAATATAAAAAATATGACCATATATCTTCATGATTATTATGAGATTTAATCAGAGTATTACAGTTTGTTAATATTATGATCAATACACAAAACTGCATACATCTTTTGTTATGAGTATGCAGAAAGAATACGTTTCACATGCGTAGGGATACATTGCAGTCGTCAGGCAGAGATATATTTATAATCCATATCAAACAAACTTTCTCCTCTGACTCAGAACAAAACATGAAATGGTTTTGTATTTATTGCATACCCCCTTTTTTATGTTTTCTAAATATTTGTAGCTTTCCTCTATGAATGAATTTCAAAACATAGTGGGAATTGTACAAATTTAATTCACTGTATCTAAGAATATCTATGCATGGGTGTACAAGAAGACACCTAAATTGTCTGACTCACGATGTGTGATATGAAAATAATGATTGAACAGCTGTAATGAAAACCAGATCAAGCATGTAAGATTATATGCATATGTAACAAATAACAAAAACCTGCATATGTTTTGTTCTGCGTTAGTGGAAAGAACAAGTTTTATTTGGCAGAGGAATAAGTCAAGGTCACATCTTTTACGCATTAGAAATATATTTAGCTTTATTGTATGAATGTAATTCAAAATTAATTAAAGAAAAGTTCATTTCGCTGCATCTAAAAATATCTGCATGCAGATCTACTTTAGAGATACATTTCAAAGAAGATACCTAGGTTAAGTTTGTGTGAAACAGAATTATAGATTGAATAGCTGTTTGACATGAGATCAAGCATAAAAAAATTAAATAGGTATATAATGAAACAAGTCATTGTGGTTTGTCAAGTGATGTTTTGGTCAAAATTAAATTACTCTGATTAGGTACTTTTTCTTTTTGATTGAGACTTTACAACAGACTTAATATATTTAAGCTGGTTACACCACTTGGGTGTATTAATTCTAATTCCACTTAAGTGTACTAATTCTAATTCCACTTGGGTGTACTAATTCTAATTCCACTTAAGTGTACTAATTCTAATTCCACTTAAGTGTACTAATTCTAATTCCACTTGGGTGTACTAATTCTAATTCCACTTGGATGTACTAATTCTAATTCCACTTGGATGTACTAATTCTTATTCCAGTTGGGTGTACTAATTCTAATTCCACTTAAGTGTACTAATTCTAATTCCACTTGGACGTACTAATTCTAATTCCACATGGATGTACTAATTCTTATTCCAGTTGGGTGTACTAATTCTAATTCCACTTGGATGTACTAATTCAAATTCCACTTGGATGTACTAATTGTACATAAAGCCATTAAAAATAATGGTGTTTAAAATTACCAAAAGATAGAAAAAAAAATACTTCAGTGCAGGCCTCTGTTCTGAGCAAAGGCTTTTAATCTTGATGTAACAGCATTGTTTGGACAGAATGCAGTTAGTATCAGTTTGGTACTGAAGCGGGAAGTAAGCTACAGGTAGCTTCTCAATGGTGTTGCATTCCATTTTCAGGTGGTCAATGGTATACATTCCTTTGCATTACTCAGCATTTCAAAGAAGCCAGGGTTCAGTAAATCCTTTGTGAGATTTTATCCACTATTCTGTTCATCACAAGGATGTTGACGACAGTTCTTTTATTGTCATTATGGCATGACATTTATGTTGACAAAGCACAGCAATAGACTGAAATAAGTAGAAATTATAGGACATTTAGTTTCCCATAATAGCTTTATGGAATGGAGGGGTATAGCCAACAACAGATGTGGAAGGTAAGAGAAAAGAATTGCTATTATTGTTTCATAATGAGTATCATATTTTCTGATGTATTGTACTCTACTGATTGTGTATAACACAAAATTAGATCTTGCATCACATAATGCACCTGCAAATCAGGGTCTTTGCCAGGCCAACTGAACAGATCTTGCCCCCAAAAATTGACACTTTTGTTTGAATCTGAGAAAGGCAATCCACATTTCTTGAAAATCTATAGAAATCAGGATATTTAAAATTGTATATTTTCAGAAATTCATCCCATATTTTGTAATAATTTTGGATACTAATAGTGATGTAGTTAAGTGTATTCATAGGTGTGTGTGTGTGTGTGTGTGTGTGTGTGTGTGTGTTATGGGGAGAGGGCCTGGGCCCTAGACCTCATGTACATCATGAAATTGTTAAACTACACCCGAGACTAAAGAAATATTAAAAAGAAAATACAGCTATAAATGCAAACAATTCTGTAGGAATATTAAGTTTACATTGTAACTTTTTATATTTTTAAAATAATGTTGGGGCCCCGGGTGGTCTAAAGCACTCCTCTTTACTGATCGTGACCATCTCACCTCTGTCCACAGGAGTTTGAGTCTCAGTTTCTGCCAATGTGGGTATGTGAGAAAGTTTGCCTGTAGTTTCCTGTGCGTTCTTACTGGGGTTTTTCTGGGTTTTCCTCCACCATACTGGCTGCCATGTATGGCCTTTCGTGTGCTGAAAAATGACATTAAACCCACAATAACAACAAAAATTGTGTGCTCATGGAGTATCAGTTAATATTTCTGCAACTGTGAAAAAAACCCACATAATACAGAAAAATCTGTACAAGTGATCAGTGTGTTTGGCTGTTTTTTTAAAGTTTTACATATGATTTCGCATAAACATCATAGTCCTTCATTCTTTGGCCATTATGCTACAGCTGGATGGAGTTTTATGCTACAGCTGGACCGAGTTCTATGCTACAGATGGACTGTGTTTTATGCTACAGCTGGACTGAATTTTATGCTAGAGCTGGGATGTGTAAAATGCTACAGCTGGACTGAATTTTATGCTACAGCTGGGATGTGTTAAATGCTACAGTTGGACTGAGTTTTATGCTGCAGCAGAATGGTTAAGATTATACATGGGTATGCGTTTACCTATACAGGCCTCACGGAAAATATTTCCAAGCACACATGTCCAAGGAAGAGTGATATGCAACGGATGCTCGTCACTTTAATCGACAAAGAATGTTTATCCACTATGCTGCTGACACCTTTACTAAGCAAGCACAGGCATGTGATGCAAGCTGGATACTAAAATGGGTCCAAAGTGTGAAAGTATTATGTTTGGAGTGAATATAGCAAGTTTAAAACCCTTCTTCTAATACATTGCCCCTTAGATAAATATATACTGTAATAAGAGACGAGGTTCTGAAACTTGAGAAATTGCTGTTTCACACAGAGCTTTTTGATTTCTTTAATGGTCTCTTATTTAAAGTGACATGATTCAGTAACCTGGGTATCTTTTTAATGTGGAGAAGTTTTATTTTTCAATGAGCTCTCTTTTTTTGAGATGTGGAAAGTTAAATAGCCAGAAAATGTCACTTTTTTTATTATTTGTCTGGTCAGACAAATAGTATTACATTTACCCCAGGTCACTGGTAGTTTCAACACATGCAGCTTTATTGATATATTGTCATGCCAAAGCTAAGATACTATCAGATATTTTTAAGTTATTACTTTTTTCATGAAAAATGACAGTTCCTTTTGACTGAAGAATGCCAAAATTCTTCACAATTTCCACCAATTTTCAATTTCTAGACAGCTACCTAAGGGTGTCAATTGAAGGAAGATAGCTGATTTATCAAATGAATAGGAAGATTAATATGTAATAACCCCAATTAAGTTAAAATCAGTCAGCTGCCGTCTTGACATTATGTGCTTTATAAACTGATTACAGTGGTATATATTGTGTGAAACTTGTTGGGAATCGATCGACTATGACACTTAAAATACTTATGTCAAATGTAAATTAGCAACTTTTTTCTTTTGAAAAATAATTTAAAAAATTTAAATATCTGCTGGCATTTTTGATTTGTCATGACATGTCTAAAAAAGTGCATGTTTTGAAAATACTGGTGATGTGAAGAAAACCTAATAATGTTTGACTATACAAAAAATATCACAAAATTTTGACATTCTCTGGCTCTTTAGTTATAACAGTTCTGACTGATAAAGATGTGTTATACCTCATTGATAAGGAAAATGTCTCTGCATTAAAATGATTCCTAGATTCCTGAAAAGTGTCTTTGTAAATGCAAATATAATTATGAAATCAAGGGCTAGGGGTGAAACTGCAATTTCTCAATCTAATATACAATGTACAAGCCTTGTCTTTTAGTATATATGTATGCCAGGGACCATGTATTAGAAGGGTTTTAAACCAACAGTCTTTACTCTGAACATATTTTATGTTTTGAACCCATTTTAGTATCAAGTTGCGATCAGTACCTGTGTAACAAACCTTCCATTTCCTGTGCAATGTATTTTAGATTGGCAAGTATTCAGAGTCGGCTAAACTAGTAGATAATAAACACATGGTGAATATTCAGCAATGAAGGGTATAAACAAGTGAGCTTTGAATAAAGCAACTAAGTTTTGTTTATCTCCTAATTGTTTCCAAATCATACTGACTGGCACTTGCAAGTTACTTGATGTAAATATATCTGCCTGGGCAATATGTTTTAGACTGGCACGTATTTAGAGTAGGCTAAACTAGTGGATAATAAGCACATGCTGAATGTTCAGAAATGTAAATCATTTGCACTTGTTAAGAGCAGAAAATGCTCGTAAATATATTATCATGGTGAGAAGCTGCATCAGCTGGATCAGATGAGTAAGTAGTAAAGTTTTGCTCGATACAACCAATTTTTAACTGTTCTGGATGAGAGAACAAGTCATTTTTCTGAGCCTACCCTAACTACAGTTCTCCCCCATTATAATGTGCCTCATTTACAACATGATTCAGGATAATAACATGGTACTACTATCGACTGCATGACCAAAATCATACCAATGTATAGCAGTATGGATTGAAAAGAAAACAGAGTGAAACTTAGCCACATATCTTCATTTTCTTTTCAATACACCATTGTTTAAAATTTTTTTATAGTGCCCACTATTCCACAGTTCAGTATATTATGCTATTCTCAATATATCACGGTTCTGTACATGTAACACAGTTTGGTACATAATGTAGTTGGTAATTATGGACTCGGGGAGATTTATTATTTATTATATTTATTTGATTGCTTTGAACATTAGATTATATATTTGACTTATATGTGAAAATCTTTATGTAAAGATATAAACAAGTGAACTTTGAATACAGCAGCTAAGTTTGTTTATCACTTAATTGTTTCAGACTTTTGACTGGCACTTGCAAGTTACTGACTTAAGTAAGGATTAACTTGATATAAATATATCTGCCAGCATTTCACTCAAGTCCTCATGTGACCATTACAAATATAACAAACATAGCATAGATACAGATCTTAAAGCAACATGTATAGTTAATTGCCCACTATATGCTCTTCTTGAACATCAATTTTCTTGTATTCAGTTTGATAAATAACATGTGGCAGCATTTGACATTTTCAGTGTGCTAATGTTTGAATATCTAATGTCAGCTTTTGACATTTTCAGTGTGCTAAGTTGTGAATATGTATTGTTGTCTGGTCAGTCACTCTAAGAATAAAAGAAACAATTCAATAAATAATCTTGTTAAGAGTTTTACCACATATGTGATTTTTGGCTGTCGCTTGCATCTACATATTGTCACATGAAAATTGAAGTTATCTGCAACATCCTGCATACCAGAAATCAGATTGGCTGGGTTTAATGTTTTATGGCACAGTAACACACTGCAGGTTATTCTGTGCAGTGTCAGTTAGAATAAAGTGCCTTGCCTATGACCAGGATAATCCAATGGTAGGATTTAAACACCCACCCTCTTGGTCATTGTGGCTCCTGTCTCAATTAGTTCCCTCTTATGGTATGCAGGAGAGTGCATTGGGCCTATTCTGCATCCCCAAACCTGTAGTGGTCCAACAATCAGAGAGAACAAAGAGGCAAGAAACACAATATGTGAAGCATTTATTACTTCTGTCCTTGGATTAATACATACCATGTTCACTTAGGTGGCACTGAACACCTAGAACAGAAATGAAACAGTATTGAAAATATGATCTTTCTGCAGATTGATTTGTAAGTTGTCTGTATAAATTTTAGGATATGCACAGGCATATTTGTGCCAGGTGAGTGAAATTAAGTCCACTTCAGCCTCTGTTTAAAAAAAAAAATAATTTTATATATAAGGCTACAGAACTCTTGACAAATTTTTAATTTTATCCTTGTGCCACACCTCCCGTCCCCCCCCCCAAAAAAAACAGATGACATATTTGTTCACATTGATAACTAAAATGTCTAATTTAACAGGCTTGAAATTAAATATGGAGGTTTTAAAGTGCCTTATTAGGATTCAGATTCCATGACTGTAGTTACAGTACCTGTCACATCCATGAAGGAAGTGTTTATAATGGGTGATATCTCCAGTGGGATGTCATTTTAGGTGAAAAAAAATGATCCCATATAACATCTAGACCCTAAAAGGTTACTCCTAAGAGATGCCAACATTTTAAGTTAAATCAGCCCATAAAATAATTGCTATAAGCCATCAAGCCAGCAAGTACAGTTTACACTGAAAGATGGTGGTACACCTCAAGACACAAGATGGACTTGTAAATTTGGTCCCACTGCAAACAACATAGACCCTGATCTAATATCCTACAGAATGAGCAGGCAGATCAGGGTCTGTGTTGTTTGTGCTGCTGATTACTCCAAACAAGCTGCATAGACCCAGATCTGCTATTACAGTATGTGATGGTGGATCTGGGTCTGTGAAGTTTGCAGTTGAATCTGTTATCCTAGAGTATATATGGTACCAAATTTATCAAGATTCAGGTGCATGTACATTGCAAATGGCAAAGTTTATGATTGGTTAACCAGCTTTTAATGTGATGTGATACAGACTGTTTTCCTCATTTGACTCCTTGTGTAATAAACTTAAAAGTTCCAGAAATTTTGTGGAAGCTTAGTACCTTTGGGTGCATTTTTTTGTAGGCCGATGCATTTAGCTAACTTCAGCATGAAAATAAGGAGTCCCGTTTCAGTAATAATGATTCAGTAGTATTGCTGTATATGCCGTCATCAAATCTCACTTGAAATGGATATGAATTTTATTCCCATGATGCAATTTGCATCAAGCAGAAATAGATTTTAAGCGTGTTTTCATTAGCATAGGTTTAATGAATATAAAATATAATGGAACTACTGTTCCAGTTGATGTCATATATTGAGAGTCCAGTCTAAGTTCTGGTGGTACCAGTCTGAATTCTTATTAAACAATTGGAGACTACATCAATGCTATATATATTCACTTGCTTTTAAGTCACGTTCAACTGCAAACAGCATAGACCCTGATCTGCTGTCTCACATCTGGCAGATGAGGGTCTATCTTGTTTGTTCTACTCTATACTCCTAACAAACTGCATAGACCCAGATCTGCCATTGTAATACGACACAGGTGATCTAAGTCTATGCAGTTTGCACTTTAAAGTGTGTGTGTGTGTGTGTGTGTGTGTGTGTGTGTGTGTGTGTGTGTGTGTGTGTGTGTGTGTGTGTTAACACACAAGTTCCCAGCATGATAAAAGGCCTTTCATTCAAACAATCCACAAACATGACTACATGAATCAAATTTCAAACTGGAAGCATATACTGTGCCTATGATCACCTCCATCAATGTTCATGAATGCCCTGAAATTTTATCAGGGCCTATGATCAGAAATTATACCAGCCCAGGTTGTGTAGACTGGAATACAGGGATATAAAGTGCAAGGTGCCCTGTCAATTTGTTGAATGCAGAATGAGATGGTATCTGAGGTGTACTGGTATATTTATTAACAAGCTATTAATGTTACTACCAGCATCTCATGGTCTGAAACACTGGATTTTTTTCAGTTCTAATGGTAAGCATTGGATTGTTGTTAATCTGCTTTTAAGGTTTTTATCAATCTCATTTTGATATTTGAACATTCTGTGAATGAAACTGATTTAAGCTTTTACTAATATAAATCCTTGCTTAGGATTTTATACCTTTCTCTCTCTCTCTCTCTCTCTCTCTCTCTCTCTCTCTCTCTCTCTCTCTCTCTCTCAGTGAATTTAAGGACAAAAATGGTCTTTTGGTTCAGCTCTTAAGCTCTGTAGAAAGAAAGAATGTTAAATATATGTACAAGCTTATTCATGATAAATTTGGTTTGGCATTTTATGGCACTGTGCATGAAGGCAATATCATGCTGATGCAAGGAGAGTCTTGTACCTTGCCCAAAGACACAGTATGGATGCCAGTCTTGCCCAGATCTGATGGTGGGAAGTGAGCCAGTACCAGCAAGTAAAGTGTAGTGCCTTGACCAAAGGTACACAGTAGTAGCCAATCCAAGCTGATCTGACAATGGGAATTGAGCCTGTACCAGGAAGTAAAGTATATTGCCTTGCCCAAGGCCATACTACGATAGCCAATCCGGGATGATTCAACGATGGGTATCAACTTGCATATTCTGGTCATGAATCCAAAGCATTAACCATTGAGCCACTGCAGCTCAGTTTTTGACAACTTTCTGTAGGTGAAGTGCTTATGACTCTGTGATCTCTAAGCCAATGTCATATTCTAACAGGAAAGTTAGGCATTTATTTTGATGTAATTGATTTATGTGTTCTTCTTGTGTGGTCAAGTAATTTTTATGCCAGTCTTCAAGTGTTGTAATTATTTTTCATTTAATAGGTATGTAAATCAAGAAAATCAAGAAATTTTAGGCATGAAACGTATTATGAAAAACAGTGAATAAAACTGTTTTGTTTTGTATATTGAACTTGCCTGTGACCATGCTTGAGCTAATATTAAGAGTTATTCTAGACTGTTAATGTTGGTCAGAAAGCGAGCTTCAGTCTTTTTCAGAGTTCACTGCACCTGACTTAGTAAATAAGGTAGAAAAATGTGCAATGTTATTGTTGTTAAATTAAATCCCTCCATCGAATGTTGGGAGCACTCCAGAAGTCCTTGAGGTTGTATAGGATAGGGATTATACTTTGGGAGAATACGAGCATGCCTTTAAGCATGTGCTGCTGAATACAGAATGTAGCTGTTCTAGTAATTAAGCTTTGTGTTCAGTGTTTATCCCTAATCCGATTATTTATCATCCTCTCTTTGTAAAAACAAGGAGAAAAATATTAGTCGTTTTTAAAAAGTCTGTTTTTTTTAATTTGATTTTGTTATGTGTCTTGATTTGATAAGTTGTATTGATACATTGGTTTACATCCTGTATCATCTTGGATTTGATATTACTGACTTCTGCAGCAGAAAGAAATATGATATTGATGCGCATCAGTAAATCTTGGCATCAATCTATAGTTCAACATTATAAGTCTTAAAACCTGCACAGACAGACATGTAAATTGAATTGAAATGTGATTTTCTTTTGGGGGAATCAATTATATTTGATGAGGTAAATATTACATTTGATAAATTGTATGTATAATAAATTGATAATTTTGTGAGGGACAGGTGCAGAGATCTTTGACATATTGCATGCAGACATGTCATACCAGTCCATGTATAGATGGCATGTTAGTTAAAACTACACACTATATTCAAATTACACAATTATTTTCAGTCAGATTTGTGTGGTCCAAATGAAATGCTGTGTTAGTGTCATAACCCATTTAGTTCCATTAGTACTTCTGTCAGTGTTGAAGTTTCATACTTCCACTATTGGAATGCATGTCAGTGATCTGGAACTGATGGGGTAACTGTCTGATAACTGATCCACAAAATATCAGGTACAATTTCATGGTGGCACTTATAAAAAAAAAAATTGGAAAGTCAAAGGTCAATCCCTGCTCTCATTACCATGGAATTTTTTTCTTTCATTCATTCAAAAACAATTTGAAATTGCAGGATTTATTTGCATACCAAAACATTGGTTTTAAAAGCAGGTATCACATGGACCATTGGGTCTGGCACAACAACACAAGGTGACTAATTAATCCTAAAGCAAATGGAGAAAATTGCCCTGCCCAAGGACAAACCTCAGTAGCCTATTCCAAGCTGACTGATGATGCAATTGAATCCTGCATGCTTTGGTCAGGATTTGGCATGTTGATCTGCTGTAGTCCTGTTGAACAGACATCATTGATTCAGATATGAGAATAAATTACAAGATTAATATAATATTATAGTCTGGTCTGTATAGCAAATCCCATACTGAAGGTAACAAAAGTTGCTTATTCTGTCAAAATTGAAATTTTTCATGACAAAATCTAGCCATTAGACCAAAACTAAAATATAAGGTGTATCTCCGGTCAGCTGACCATCCATATTTTTCGTTGCCAAATGTAGTACTTTTTTCCCCCAAGGTTAAAAAAAAAAACATATAGAGAAAAATTCCTGAAATTGATTTGTGCATCTAATTGAGCTGGTTTATCCCATTACTTGATGTGCTTAATATGGAAAACAACATCACCAAAAATATATCATTGAAATAATACAAGCAACTTTAAAATAAACCAAGAAAAGCTACAATGAAACCAACATGCTTGTAAAATAATAATATTTAAGCTCAGACAATAAGATCAATATTCAAATAAAACAAGGGATGCACAAACGAAACAGACAAATTTAAGCTGAAACAAAGAAAATATGAATGAAGCAAGCAACCTTCAAATGATATAAACTGTATTTAAAGAATAAGATCAAATGAGACACAAACTCCTGTTCTCCTACATCATGTGCCATTTTAAAGTACTTTGCACTCTTGGCTGTAATCTCCCCTTACATTGCAGGGGTGCCCTGTTCTTTCGACAAAGTTGATCATTTCACTATCATGTTTTGTTCATTTCTCAGTAGTGTACTTGGTTTGACATTTGCTTGTTTCATTGGTATGTGGTTTGTTTCTGTTGACATTTGTCTGTTTTGTTTATGTCTCGTTTAGTTTACTTCAGTATTAATCTTATACATGTAGTTTAAATACCGTTTATTTAGTTTGGCATTTGCTTGTTTCATCGGTATGTTGATTGTCTGTTTTGTTTATGTCTCGTTTAGTTTACTTCAGTATTAATCTTATACATGTAGTTTAAATACCGTTTATTTAGTTTGGCATTTGCTTGTTTCATCGGTATGTTGATTGTTTCTGTAGATATTTGTCTGTTTTGATTATGCCTCGTTTGTTTAATCTGAGTATTAATCTTATTGATTAAATACCATTTATTTCGTTTGGCGTTTATTTGCTTCATTAGTATGTTGTTTGTTTCATCTGATATTTGCTTGTTTTGTTTGTGCCTTGTTTGTTTTATTTGAATGTTGATCTTATTGTAGGAGACTTATTATTTTACAAGCGTGTTTGTATTATTGTAGGTTTTTCTGGTTTATTTTATATTTACTTATGTTATTTCAGTCATATATTTTTGGTGGCAATGGCTTTCCATTACATTACATTATATATATTACATTATATATGCTAATCATTATAATATATATAATGTTTTAAAAAAATACTTACCTAACCTAATTTTAAAACCAGTGCAATAGGAAACCTACTTTTTTTTGGCCTTAAAGTGGTGTTAACTAATGACAATGAACAATTTGTAAAACAAACAAGATTTTATTTTAATTTTGACAAGGATAATATTTTCAAAATTGTTTTGAAAAGTAGTGAATTTCCTTTGTGTTGCATAAAATGATCAGGATTTTAAATTTTTTTATTAAAATTATCAAAAGTGTAAATACCTGCATTATATCCTTTCAGTTACAAGTGGTTATAAAATGTGATAGATATATGGAGGTAAGGTCACTGAGTCAAGACTGTAATTGGCTTGCAGTTATTTCATTTCAGGTTGAAATATTTCATATATTAACCTTTTCTAAATCAAATGGTGGGAATCAAGTGTATGGAGTAACTCATATGATTGGGTTAATTTAATGTAATTAATCGACACAAAAAATAGTACATGCTTGCACTGTAAATTTAGCTTGTATCCATCCAAGCATCTGCACATTGTACCACTGCACCGACATAGCTGATTTCTTTGACAGATTTATTTAGATGCCAGTGTACATTCATTGACAAGGAATAGTGTGTGACCACCTGCATTCTTCTTTATAGGAGGGCACCAGCTAAAAATATCAGAAGCTTGTAATTGAAACCTCAGGGACCCCACTGTCTCTACAATCAAACTCCAGTTAGTCTGTTGATGTAAGACACTGGACAGGAAGTTTCAACACTGGATAGTTTAATCTTGAATGACAGGGAACAATTAGGTTTGAAATTTATCACAAATTTATGTGTTTACCTCTTTTAATAGTGTCAGCCCAGGAGGGATAAAAGTGTGTGGAGGTCTTCCATCACAGGGGGATGCTGTATTTACCTTCATGTGATGTCTCACCATTTAGTTGATTATTAATTAGAAAGTCTTTATAAAATCACAAGATTGATACATTGCAGTGAAAGTGTGTCTCCAATCCCTCAGTAGGATTGTATTTGTGTGTGTTACATAGTAGCTAAGGAGTGTAGGAATGAAGTTATTTCATGAATAATTTGGACATGGTAAACATCTTGTTTCCATGTTGTTTACTAATGAAGGGTAAATAATGACGCAGAATGATAGGTCAGTAAGATACCTTGAATTCACTCTGTACACACAGAACACTTTCCCAAACAGGATCATTCATTAGTATAATTTGTGTCTGTATTTCATTTCGCAGGAGATTGAGGTAAGTGAAGTGTTGTTTTTTTTAATGTAGTAGATAATGGTAATTGAATAATGATTTGTAAAAAAAAAATTGTAATTATTAGAAAATATGAATTTGTATCAAAAGATCTTTCCAACATGTCCGTCTGAATATATTACATGGATTTATCATATAATCAGTAAATTGGAACTGCCAATATAGCTCAGTTGGTTGAGTGTTGGACTCCTGCCCAGGCTGGCCTGGGTTGGTTACCTCGGTGTGTCTTGTAAAAGGCACCTTGCACTCATTTCTTTGGCATGATATATCTATTAATTGTTGAAGATGCAGCTAAAAGCCAACAAACAGTAGATTGCAAAAATAATTACCTTTTAACCTGTATGTTATTATCTTCGGATATATACATTTTTTGCCAAAATATATTTTTTATTCACAGTAATTTGCAGACACTGTTGTAAAAGAATTTTATTTTTGCAATTATGTTTTAAGGCACAGCTGTAGCTCTGCACTGATGAGGTGAGACGGATTGGTACCATTTCATGAAGTGGAGAAATGAAATAGCCTTGTGAGTTGCGTGTATTATTATTAAAAATTTCTAAATATTGGAAGACCCACGTTTCACTATCCTTTAGATCACAGACACTGATATACCAGTACTGCATAATATTTGTTTAAAACTCTACAATTCATCTGTAGAGAAAAAAATGTAACAAGAGACCCCTGAAGGGGGTGATGCTGAACTGTCCAAAAAGAATTTTCATAAATTCAAGATAAGACTATCCATTCTTTTTAACTGTCGTGTGTTGAATGCATCCAAATTGAATATTATATTGGCATCACAACTGACAATTTGTTCTCCGCCTTTTTTTTTTTCTTCTCATTTTTTTGGGGGGGGGCACAACAATCAAACTGGTAGACAAATTCCATACAGACATCTACTCAAAGCTCGCTGATAAATACCAGTATCGTCTCTCAATAGGGTGTGATCCGAAACGCTGCATTCAGAACTTCCCAATAGCCAGGCACTGAGGATATGCAGAATTTGCTTTGATGATGAAACATTCTAAAAAGGTCAGAAGAGTTGTTGGAACATTTTGTGAACTGAGGCTATGACAAAGCTACACAAAAAGATAAAATCTTCACAGATCTGATTGGATGACAAAGAAGCTGGACAAAAGTCCAGTTGCAGAACACTTCTCATCCCCTTTGATACACTTTCATTGGTTTAACACTGACCACAATTGCTCATAACCCCAACTGGAGTTCCAAAACCAGGAAAGAAAAGGAATCTTACTGGATACGCTACCTTAGAGCACTGATCCCAAGTGGGTTAAACCAAAAAGAGTGAAAAATAGGACAACCACAATCAAATAAAATCATCATCTGTTTACAGCCACCACTTTTTCAATTAAATTATTCATTCATTTTGCTCATTACTCACTCACCAATGAGTACTACTGTTTTGTGTAGCTCTTCCTGGTGTTATTATTGCTATTATTAAATGCAGTACAGAAGCAATGAAATATATCTGGGATATAATTTATGGTTACACATATTTACAGTAAAAACAGATGGCAGTATAGCTCCTCCTTTTGTAGGTCAATAGCAAATAGTTCACTATATCATCAGTCGAGCTGAAGTCAGCAATGGAAATATCAATCATTTTCAAGATTTAATTACATTAGTTACAGTTATGTCACTTTTGTAATTTCAGTGCTTAAATTTTTGTGTTTATTGTTTATCTCATCTCTGTTTTGTATTTACCTTTGACCATGTATATATATATATATATATATAATATATATATATATATATATATAAGTTTACATGAATTGGGCTGTAATTTTAGTTTGCTTTTTGTCATATACAAATTTGGCCCTGGACTGCACAAACTGGGATCATGTAATTTTATTATTTAGGACAACTTTTTTATTATTTATTTTTATTATACTTTCCCACTCACTTTAAAAATACATAACTGACTGAACTATGTGGAAAATTGTAATCAAGATTTGTCCTATCTTGTCTGTTGTCAGTTTGTTTTTGTTCAATGACAACTCTGTGAACCATCCAAGCTAAATTTGTTCTGATGATTATATGTAATGTGAGTAAGAGTTAATAATGAGACTGATTCATTGCTTCACTTGTGTTTTTTCAATATGCACTATCTTCTTGTGCACTAAAATGAAACAGACAAAACTAGGCATGCAACGTCCATGAATAGAGGAAAGAAGCAGTGTTATCTTGGGTCAAGGTTTGGTTTGTGTCTTCCATTTATACCACTCATTAGTGTATTTAGATGTATGCACCAGCAGGTACCAGGCAGACCATCCTACAGTGTCCTTTCTCATGTTCTTGATAAGGACTATAGTTTCCCAGCTGGTAACCTGAAATGTGTGGGTTGGGGAAGGGGGGGGGGGGTCAGATGGTGGTATGTGCCAGAACATTCCAGCTTTCACCAAACTGCTGATGTTATCTGTGGAACAAATTTAAAAAGGAAAAAAATAGAAAGATGTACTGGGAAGCTGTTTGCCTTTGTAACAAGTGTCAGTCAGTGTTTGCTACTGCTTTAATTAATCAGAGAAGAACATCCTCTGTAGATTTTGTTGATAAAAGTGTTTTACTACCACAATCATCAGAAAGGGAATCCAGATTATTAGAATTCTGCAGAAAACTAGTTATGCCCATTTGATTTTGGTAAATTTTTAATGCACTACTGTCCTCATAAATAACTTTCCATATGAACTTTTCACCATTACACATGCCACAAGAGGAAATGGAGACATGCTTGGTTGAACTCAGATATACTTGATTGAACCTATAAACATAATTATGCACATGTAGAGTTCATTTTAACTGGAAGTGTAAATATTTTGAGGTCAGCTCATTAAAACAACGCTGCCAGTACAGATAAGAAATTAGATATGTTTGCTCTTTGTAAATTTTATAGGACAAAATGTCAACACAAATAAGATCTTATCTTGTATTATCTCTCATCCTTCCTTCATTTTAAGCTCTATAGACCAGAAGAACTTGCGGGATGGCCTGATGTCTGTCACCTCTCGATTGTCTTTCTGTCCATTAGCATATGTTTGTTTTGGCTGCTCCTCCTCCTGAATTACATGGATGATTGCCATAAAACATATGCATACATTAATCTCAAAGTCTTGTTAGTCCTAAATGAAAATGGTGCTGATCGGAATCCATTATGGCATTATGATTGCCATCTTGAAAATCTTGTTATAACTAATCATGCTGAATAGAAGGTCATGCCAACATGGGGTTTTCCACAAAAAACTTCCTATATATTCTACTTGATCATAATGAAAATAATACTGCCATGCCATGCCATGGGGTCTTACAATAACATCTAATATGAAAGTTGTATTATCTTTGTTACGTCTGCAGAATTGATGGTCAAATCAACATAGGGTTTTCACCCAAAACTCCTAATGATGTCTGGTTAGTCTTAAATGAAAATGGTGCTAATGTGACCTCGAATATGGCCACCACTGAAGCCACCTTGAAAACCATGTTATCACTGATCCTCCAAAAGTCATATGGAATTTTGACCAAAAGACTTCTTATGATGTCTAATTGGTCCTAAATGAAAATGATGCTTATCTGACTTCCACTATTACTGCCTTGTTAACAATACTCCTTCTGGATGGATGGTAAGGAGGTGCAGTGGCTTGACTTGCAACTGATTGAGTGCAGGTTTGAATCCCACCATCATCATGGTGTGTCATTGAGCAAGATACTATACTCCAGTTGCCTTGGCAATCATCATTAAAATCTTTATTGTCGCTACTCTTCCATAACTGGCAAGTCATATTGATATGGGTTTTACAAGAACAGTTCTTATGGTGTCTGCTTGGTTCTAAATGATATGGTACTGATATTACATCCAATATGGCTGCCATGGTTGCCATCTTGAAAATCATTTTATTGCCCAAGAATATCATAGATGGTTTCAATTTTCAGCAGTTAAATAGTTAACTGTCTTATCTTTGATTCCTGGAAATTATTGTTTAGCCAATAGAGCATTAATCCTTTTGCGAGACTCTTGTTTACCTATATGATCTAATGCACTTTTATAAAGAAAGCAATGAGGTTTAAATAGTCCTTGCCTTTTGTTGGAAAATAAACTTAAAAATTACATCCATAGATGCATACAGAGTAACTTGATGTAGCAAGTCATGTTCTTCTTTTTCAGACCATATTTGCATCCTTTAATTTCTCTGTCATTATGATTTATGAAAGTTCACTAGACTTAATATGAATAGTGTTAATATCCTTATTCCAGTAAAAAAAAAATGGAAAAGACCAAGGTCAGTTTTTCTAATCCGAAATTCACTTCTAATCTTTTGAGCTTCATTGCATCCAATTGTCATGTTTGGGAAACATTAATTTACTGCACAATCTGATATCATGATGTTAGCTACCTGCTTCTAAAGACATGAATTCCAGTTGTTTTTTTTATAGTTTTTTCAATTGGACTCTTTCACACATGTGGGTTCAGAGATGTAGAATAGGTTCTATGTACTCTTTGGCATAAGATATAAGAGGCCACTTGGGCCCAAGGGTTGCAGAGTGGTCTATGGGCACTCTCCCTCACTGATTACTAACCTTTTATCTCTGTCAGTGTGGGATTGAGTCTTGGCTCAGCCAACATGGGTATGTGAGAAAGCTTGCCAGTAGCTTCCCAGGGGTCATTGGTTCTTCCTCTGTCAAATATACTTGGTGTCATGTACAGCCTGTAATGTGCTGAAACATGGCATTAAACCCACAAAACAACCAGTAAGAAGCAACTAATGGAAGCAGGAATCATGGTGGCTCAGTGGTTATTGCGCTGGAATGGTGACCAAAAGAGGCTGGAATGGTGACCAAAAGGGGTTGGATTGGTGACTAAAATGGGTTGGACCGGTGACCAAAAGGGGCTGGACTGGTGACCAAAATGGGTTGGATT
Source organism: Megalonaias nervosa (assembly GCA_016617855.1). Classification (NCBI taxonomy): domain Eukaryota; kingdom Metazoa; phylum Mollusca; class Bivalvia; order Unionida; family Unionidae; genus Megalonaias; species Megalonaias nervosa. Next base: position 137,776 of record JAECUM010002050.1, read on the forward strand.
GGTGACTAAAATGGGTTGGACCGGTAACCAAAAGGGGCTGAACTCATGACCAAAAGGGGCTGGACTGGTGACTAAAATGGGATGGACTAGTGACCAAAAGGGCATGGATTCAAATTCCACCATTGGACTGATCTGAATTGGCTCCCACCATAGTGTGTCCTTTGGCAAGCACTTTATTCCAATTGCCTTGGTACTAAATAGCCTAATTGTGTTACTGTGCCATAAAACACACAGCAGGAGGCTTGGGGAATAGACTAAATTCACACTCCTTGATGTCATAAGTAGCTGCTATTGGTCTTTTTGCCCTGTGACGCACAGGAGCTCGTATCGTTGCTTACAATTTACCTGTCACACATGTACTATATAATAACTACAAGGGAGGACACTTCTCTCATTTTTCGCACGACCTATTTAAGAATAAAAGCTGTTATTTCAAGCTCCCTTTCGCGTAGCATAATAAATTTGGTACTGATGTTTAGCTCAGGCATTCGACTTTGTATGCATATGCGAAGTTTGGCATACCCATGCTACTGCTCAACATGGCCATGATCGCACCCGCTTAATATGCAAGAACAACGTGCTAAATAGAATACTGCCTTCTCATTGGCCAACAGAAAATAAGTTATAAATAAATAAATGGAGGACATCATTTTCTTTTAACCAATGAAAGGACATTGTTCCATTCGGCGGGATTTCACTTGCATATTGAGCGGACGTGATCATGGCCATGTCGAGCAGTAGTGTGGGAAAATGGTCTGGCATTCCTTAAAGGTATCATAATAAGCCAAACTTCGGATACGCACATATAGTCGAATGTCTGAGCTAAACATTGGGTACCAAATTTATTACACTATGCGAAAGGAGCTTGAAAAAACAGCATTTATTCTTAAATAGGTTGAGCAAGAAATGAGAGAAGTGTCCTCCCTTGTAGTTATTATATAGTACATGTGTGACAGGTAAATTGTAAGCAACAATACGAGCCCCTGTGCTGTGATGTATCCAGTAATAATGTTCCAGGTGAAGTATCAGACTTTGTAAATGAGCGCTGTTTTTACTTGTTTTTAATTGTCTTTGTATCTGAAGAATCGTGCCTTTTCTGGCCTTTATCTTTATTGTTGGGGGAAGTGAGGAGAGGGGGGAGGGGATACCTAAACTTACAAACTGCATGAATTATACACACAATACTCTGCTCTCTAGAGGGCTTCTGTATGATATAGACTTGTTTATTGGCTGATGCCAATTTTGTATGTCACTATTGCATGATGGGATACTTTAATTACCAAATTTTATTGGATGTATCATTTACTGACCCCTTGTAATTGAAGATCTTGTTGTGTATAGTAGACAATGTTCTGTCAGAGGTTAATGTTGTTAGATAGTAAATCAAATGAGATACAATGGTCCTTGACAGCTTATAACATCAGAAACATTAGTAACCTCCAAACTATGTTTCTTTACTTCTGCTTGATCAAAACTATCTTGCATTTAATAAGCTATCCTCATTCTCTACTGCAATTTGTTAGATATACAAGACAAGCTGGAGAGTTTTATTGCCCCTTGTACCATATCTACACAGATTAACTTGACCCTTGATGTAAGCTCTGACACAACCATTATTTACAGACAAATCTTTCACATGTTATTACAGTTAGCCCTTACTTTGTTTCCTACTATAGTAGGAAATGAGAATGGATTATGTGGTGTCTGCTTTGTGTGCCTTATCGTCTGCATCTAGTCTACTCTTACTTTGAGTGGACATGGATATGGATATATATTGATCCATTGGATATTGCTAAAGCCTATTTTAGAGGGATTAGTTTTGGACCTATTGTAAACCTGTGCAGTAGATATCTAATACATCTTTCACCTTTCAACTATTATTTCATCTGTTATCATTGTGTGGATTTCAGGTCAGTGGACCTGCATTACTCGAAACTGATTTATCAGTTGATGCGAAATATTTGATGTTGATGAATAAATCCATAAAGTAAATATTTGCAGTTAAACTTTGAAGTACCTCTATGTAAGTTAAATAATTTTGTAGATGATTTAAACAAGGAGGTCAACATGTCCTAATATTCACAAAAGGATTAATTGGTGTCAAGAGTTTATATACAAATTGCATAAAAAAACATAATGGACAGTGTTAGTATTGCTTCATTTAATGTTTCACAGGACTGTCCGCACTAATAGCATTAGGTAATACTTTAAATTGGACCTGTACAGAATATATTTCATTGTAAGGTCACATACTATGTGGCACTCATGGACAGAGTTATAATGAGGGAATGCTGTGTTATTTTTAAATAATATAATTAGATCCAACACCATATAAGCCAATGTAAAAGGGACCCTGTTGCTGTATAAAAAGGGACTACGTTGCTATAAAATAAGGGACCATGATGCTGTATAGTAAGGGACCGTTGCACAAAGACAGAATCTTAATGCAGTGATAATCACTTAAAAAGAGCACCAAAAAACCTGGATCTATTTCATTCAGAATTGAATCATAAAAAACATGACATTTGTAGCTTTCCAAACCATTGTCACCTAAAGTAAATAAAATTTGAAGTAAATAAAATTTAGTAATCACTTGTGACAAAATGTATTCGGAGGCTTTCATTTAACTGGAGGATTTGAACATTGACTTTCAGAGAGATGATTATGCAGACCTGTAAAACATCAATACATTATTAGTGCCCTGCTGAACAATATTACTGGAGCCCTATAGGTATCATGTCCGATTTCCATTTTACTGTTCATCGGTCCATCAACAATTTGCTACTTGCAAGATAACATTACAGGGAATTAGGGGACTTGGACCAAATTTGGTATGTGTCTTTGCATTAATGAAACCTTGAAGGAGTTAAGTTCCCAGCATTCCATGACATCATTTATGGGAATAATGCTCCCCAATTCCTGACTTTAGTTTCTACAGCTGAACTTTACCAAGGTTTGTTGGATATCAGCCAAATTGTGAAGTCACATTATATCAATGTGACCTTAGAAGAGTTTGATTTCTGGGTTTGTAACATCATTTGCAGGAGTTATGTCCCCATATTATTGGTCCTCCTGACCTTGGTTTCTGCAGCGTAACTTAACCTGGGTTTGTTGGATTTCAACCAAATTTAAAATGTGGCATCACAGTGATGAGTTCCTGAAGCCATTGTATCTACAGCATTTTCTGAGCTCATGTACATAAGTTCTGCCCCCTGACTTCCCATCCTCCTAAGTTTGATTTCTGCAGTATTACTTCACCAGGGATTGAAGGATTTCGACCAGATTTGGCACAACCTTCAATTGGTTTAGTTTCCAACATTTCATGTTGTCATTTTGAAGGGTCATAGCCAGTGACTGCCTGTTTGTCTAATTAATTTGCTTCTGAGAACATTTTATTGAGGCATGACCCTTTGTAATGTGCCCATCCTTAATAGTTCTGGTTTGCCCCTTCAAATCAGTCAAAGTGCACCTTAATAAAATGGGAGGAGGGGTAACCTGAACTTACACTGACTGTTGTATTTTTTGAGGTGGCAGGTGCAGATTATGGTTCTTGTAAATATGTTATTGTCCTTCATCTGACAAGAGTATCTTTGTGTCAGAGGAAACAATACACACAAAGTTTTATCAGTTCTCACCTCCTTAATGGTGTTATCAGTGCTGAAATATGACAACGGTCACACCTGACAGGTACCATTGATGCATGACATGTATATTTCTGTAGCACTTTGCTAGAGGTGGAGATAACTTACAGGATATGGGCATTTTCAATCAGTACCCAGCCTTGTATGGTTGTTCATTTGCAAAGAAAGATGATACTGTAGCATTATTCTTGGAAAAGAAAGATTGTTTTGTAAGGCTTATATTGGAAAACTTTAAACTTTATTTGGCAGTAATATAAACATCTATAATAATATACCATTTTTGTATCTATTTCTCTGTGTTAACGTTGGACTTGGGTACACTGTATTCCTTGGATATTGGTGGTAATTGAGGTAACTTCATGCATGAATTGAATATAGAGTAATCTGTTGGTGAAATGACAATCCATGCCACTTTTCTTTGGATTTCCATCTTGACAGGATTTTTTACTTAATAAAATGGTTTATAAATTGAAAAAAAAAAATCAGTAATTTTTCTCTTAAGCCTAATGTGTTAGTGGTCTTTCTGACCAGTCAAATTAGCTGTATGGTTTAAACCTAATGTGCAAGTTGCCTTTCTGACCAATCAAATTAGCATTCTGGTTTAAACCTAATGTGTTAGTTGCCATTCTGACCAGTCAGATTAGCTCTGGTTTAAACCTAATGTGTTAGTTGCCTTTCTGACCAGTCAGATTTCCTCTCTGGTTTAAAACTAATGTTAGTTGCCTTTCTGACCAGTCAAATTAGCACTGGTTTAAACCTAATGTGTAATTTGCCTTTCTGACCAGTCAAATTAGCACTCTGGTTTACACCTAATGTGCAATTTGCCTTTCTGACCAGTCAAATTAGCTCTGGTTTAAACCTAATGTTTAATTTGCCTTTCTGACCAGTCAGATTAGCACTCTGGTTAAAACCTAATGTGCAAGTTGCCATTCTGACCAGCCTGATATTCACAATGATTACAATATTCATTTCATTACAATGTCAACTATATTTATGCCACACTGGAAATATAAAAAAAGAGAAAATAAATGTACAAAAATAGAATCACACATCACAAAAAACTTTAAAAGATTGAATTTGTACATTTAACTGAAAATAATTTTCAGTCTTTACATTGTGTATTTACTAAAACTTTAGTACAAGCCTTTACATTGTATATTTACTTAACTTTAATCAAAGTCAAAATTCAATACAGTATTGATATACATATACTTCTTCTCTTCAAATTGACCCAATTTCAAATAGGACATTTTCAAGCCTGCATTCATTTTTGATCATTAGCAAGTCAATAGTCCCGATTTTTAATGAATTTCAGACTGTATATCAGAAGTAGTGTGCCTTCGCATTTATATCAAGAAAAGCACTTGAATTATCATTAATCAAACTTGTTCAGATTGTAGCAAATTCCTCGTCAGAAAGAGGGTAGAGATGGGCCCCCTACAGAATATCATTTTTTGTCCGTGTTGCTGTTCACATTATTTCTATATTTGTTTACAAAAATGGGGTCAGATCTCTTAAGGTACATGTATGGAAAAATACAAGCAGTGGATTTTCTGTCTCTGTTGAAGATATGTTCCATTTTGAGTTGCACTTTGTGACACAGATAATTGATTACCTGGTTAGAGAAGTTTCAGATGTGAAACTTAATACGGTGTATCCCGACGACACTTGCAGTGTGTCAGATTCACAGGTTTTATTTGGTCCATTATTTACAATAGATATCTTATATATCTATGTGTTATTGACCCATGGCAAAGGATTCTTTGCGTATGTGTAATATATCCAGCAGGTGGTGTGAAATTTGTTCACAATTGACAGTAATAACGACAGATTATCTATATAGCAAGGGAGGTAACTCAGATTGGAATGTGGACAGTTATTTTAGCATTTGAATGGTAATGCATCACTCGCTCACCTGAGTGGAACAAAGCCATTCACAAGTAACCTAGACTGTGTACAGGTGTATTTATATTTTAGTGCAAGACAAGTTTGAAGGGAGTGAATATATGTGGATCACACAACCAGCCAAGAGTATTTCGAGGTCACGCTATACTAGGCTTGGGTGGTTGGGTAAGGTGTATTTGAGAGGGCATAAAGTTGGTACCTGGTTAATAATACGTGTGGTGTTTAGCGAGATTCTGAACCTCTTCATTTGGGGGATCTTGTTGGAAGGCTTTCCATTCAACAGGATTCCTTTGTTTCAACAAGTTGACAGTGGTGTACAACAAGGGGATTCTTGAACGGCATGGTTGCTACCTTCCCAAATCATGAATCATGTATTCTGACTCAGGTGAAATGACAAGATGGCAGCTCACAGGTTCAGTTACGATAGTGGGGAAGAAGACTGGGACCTAAATACATTACAGTTGATTAATTCAGAGCTTGAGAAATATCTGAACATGGTAAGTTTTACTGTATTGAAATATATACGCATGGTTAAGGTGTTTGTCGTTTGGATGACACAAAAGGTTGGAGTAATTCAGTTGTGCTGTATGCACCCAGGAAAACTGAAAGCACACGGATTATATATACACAGGCAGCATGGAGAGAGAGAGAGAGAGAGAGAGAGAGAGAGAGAGAGAGAGAGAGAAGCGGGTCACTTCTAAGGCAGAGACGTTATCTAAGAACATGTAAGACTATCTTATACTAATTCTGATCATCTTTACTTAAATAGTTTTCAGTATGCAGTAATTCCTATGGGATTAATGTCACCATTAAATACTTCATGTTATGTACAATGTTGATTAGTAGGATTTGGTGATAGTCAGTTCTGTACTTTAAAGCTAATCCGATTCTAGGGATTATTGTAGTCTACCAGATTGTATAGTCACAAGGCTCATGTTACATAGTTTATTGGCTGGGCAAGTTCTTGTTCAGTGAAAGTTGTTATATCAGTGATGTAATATTTTCCTTTTAAGTAATCTGTTGTTTACTATAATTAGGGCCCTCACGAGTTCTCTTATTGATTTAACAGTGATAGCACATAATTAAGGCTCTCACTAGTTCTCTTATTGATTTCACAGTGCTAGCACAGGTGGATGGCAAAAGATGTGGGAACTCTGAAGGGTTGAATGAATTGGGTTCATTTATTAAAAATGGCAAATTTATGTTTCATCATGTTGTCAGATAAGAATGTTTAACATTATTTTAGTTCCCTGAGCATTGGAAAAATTGGGATACAGTGCTAATAAGCTTACGCTTTCTACTGAATCCCCCAAAGGTCATGTTTGTAATTGCATTTGACAGAGTTTCTCAAATAAATATGGTTTAACAAATTAACCATTACTTTTTTATTGTTCAGTCACAAATATAGTAATAACATTATGCATATTGATTTTATATAATCCTACCACCTGGGCCTTATTTGAATGATAAATCACATGACCATGTTACATATATTACAATTAACTGCTATTAAAGTGTAAAATGTTAATAGTCTTTGATTAATTCCTTCATACTGGTAATTTTCCCAGATTGCACCCACTCTTCACAGTGCTGTGATTCCATATGTTTAAAATGATGCCAGAATGGAATGGCTTTTATTCTGACAGTTCATCACTACAGCCTTTTGGTCCACTGGTTTTCTAGCTACAAGTAAAATGAAACATAACAACACTGAAACTTTGTTTCCAGTAATGGGGCAGTGTTAGGGTCAATGCAACACCCATATCTTGGCACTGTCAAGATGCCCAGCTTCATCTGAAGCACTTGAAGGGATACATGTCAATCAAACTTGACCCAGGCACACACTTATAGTTGGGACATCCTTTATGGTATAATATTCCAGTACTAATTATCAGTATTTCATAATCATCAGAGCTGAGCTGTTGACTCAAAAGAGCCTACCCTAAATCAAAAATTCTAATTTGTCACAATATAGCATATATGGTGTTAAATGTTATCAGGTGCACAGGGGGAAAAAGGGAATGGAAATTATGTTGCCCAACTGACCTGGATGACTAAAAATCATTGTTGGGCTACTGGAATTGTTTGTAATTTTATTTTAAAAATGTTAAAAGAACAGTAAATTTTCAAATATTTTTCATGTATCATCATCACTAGACTAGTGGATCAGCATTGGAATTTTCGTTTGCTGCATAATTTATCCCCATTGATGAATTGATTATGTGTTATTGAGAGTTATCTCTTACAACAAATTTCCAGTTATATAGATCAGTGATCACTGTTTCCAAACTTGGTGAAAATACCGTATGTGTAGTTTTCAGTGAATTCAAATAGGTCTAGCTTTTTCTCCAGGAATCTAGGAGATTTTTCAAGCCATGAAACATAATGTTGTACATGCCAAAGAAAGATAATTTTTTCAAACAGATGCATAATACAGAAAGATGTGTGACTTGAAGAGAAGAAAGTTATACTCTCAAGTACTTTCATTTTGAAAATTACTTAATTGATGTCACTTCCAAACATATACATTCCTCATGTGAAATTTGGAACTTGTTACTATAAATTATCTTTTGTATGTTGGTACTAAGAAGATGTATCAAACCAGGATTAAATATGTAACCCTTGTGGAAACACGGGGAACGGTTTCACTGTTTACTTGTCCCTATTTAAACGGTGTCACTGTTTACTTGTCCCAATTCTTATTTAAGCCGTTCTTGTACTCTGTTTCTTGTCACTTTATTTTTTCATAAAATGGCTGACCAATTCAAAATACTGCACTTATTAGCTAATGGAATGGATTTTTGTTCACCCATCATCTGTGGTCTGTCTGACCGTTAGCACAAATTTGCTTATTGCTGCTTCGCCAAAACTACTCAGAGGATTGTCATGAAACTTTGCACATTCATTCATGACATGGTCTGGTTGGTCCTGAAAGAAGTTGGTGCAGTGCAGACATCCAGTATGACCACCACAATGGCCAGCTGGAAAATCTTGTTATTGCTGCTGATCCTGAATGTACAGCTGTATGGTCATATCATCACAGGGTTCTCATTAAAGGACTAATTATGATGTCTAGGAAAACCAGTTATTGCTGCTTCTCCTGAACGGATGGGCATATCATTGTGGGTTTTTCACTTAAAGACTGCTTATTATGTCTGGTTGGACCTAAAAGAAATGATGCAATACGGCCACCATGGCAGCCAACTTAAAAGTCTTGTCATCACAGCTCTATTTGAGTTTCACCAGAGGACTTATTTTGATGTCCGCTTGGTCTTACATGGCACCAATCTGACAGTATGGCTACCACAAAAGCCGGGGGGGGGGGGGGAATATTATTCTACTCCTTTTGAAATGGATGGCTGTATCAGCATGGGAGTTTCACTAAAACCTTTTATGATACCCAGTTGGACATAGATGAAAGTGGTGCCAGTTGTACAGCCAGATTGACTGACATGACAATTGTCATAAAAATTGTGTTGTCACTACTCCCTGAATGGATTATCATTTTGATCATGGGGTTTTCACAAAAGATTTAATGATCTCCACTTTGTGCAAAATGAAAATGGTGCCAAGCTGATATTCAATATGTGTACCATGGCAGCTAATTTGAAAATCTTGATATTGCTGAAGAATATCAGAGATGGTTTCAACACTTGATGGTTAAAAGGAAGGAATGGTCTTATCTTGAAATTTTGGAAATTCATTTTGTCAAGTAAAGTGTATTAGTCTGGAAGGAAACACTTGTTTAAATTGTTATTTCTTTATTATGCTGTGTATAAAGTTACTACATAATTTAAATTGATGCATATTTACAACACATATTTGTGCCTTTTTAGCTATATCAACCTTTCATTAATAACAAAGTGAATTTTTTTTACAGTGTAAAAATTTGCATCAGAAATTGATAAACACAGAAGTTCTGCAGTTTTAAAATTGTTTCTTCGTGTATTGAATTTACCAGGTTTGTGAATGTCCAATCCACTTTCTATTTGATCAGTTGAATCAAGGATCTGTTCTAGTATGCATGAACAGGGCTGTTGTAATAAGCTGCTAATATGGACAACTGCTGGGTATACCATGCTGAAGTGTGCGCCATTTTGCTGAGCTTGTATTTTTTTTTTGCATTTTACTTTTTAAAAAATTACAGCTTTTTCAAGAAAATACATGTGCTTACTTATTATTCTCATGACTATTAATGCACAAAAAAGTTTACAACATTTTTTTAGAGTGGGGGAGGTGCTCTCTGCCTGGTATGTTGTTTTATCCAGTGCAAATTTGTGATATCCTTGTGCATAATTGCTGGATTCACTTAAATTTTCTTCAAACTTGTGCTTAAAAATCAACAGTGTTTGAAAATAATGCATTTTGTTTTGCGAGTTCTACCTCTTTTTCTTTCTTAAATTCCACCAATACTAAGAAAACTTATCTATCAGACTATTGAAATTAGGAAGGCTACTTGCACAACAGGAAATTTAATTTCCTGATGCTAGTGGACTACTGCAACTTTTGAGCCATGTACCAAGGGCCTAAATATGGAAATGTCATTATTATGTTGCATCAACATCCAGGTATTTCAGGGTATCAGATGCATTACTTGTAGTCTAGTGTCTTACTGTTTTGTTTGTATTCACATAACATCTCTGAAATTGTGTATTGTCCCATATATTGTTACCAACTTGTTATCCTGGTAATCTTCTGTGTTGTCTGATTTGACCTAAGTGTTTTGTGTTCTCTTTGCAACCAGTGCCCTGAGGAAAATTCCTTCCTATCTTACAGGTTGGCTAGTGTAATCTGCCCACAGAAATTCTTGTATCTATTTAAATTCACAGATAAATGCATATCGAGGAAGTTAAATGACTATATCCTATTATCCATATTTGATTTCCTTATGTTGTTTTTCATTTTATTATCATAATTTTCTAAGCTTTCAGGAACAAAATATTCACTGTAATTGGGATACTTGTTTATGATGTGGCATTTTGGCAAAACTTCTATTAAACTGGATCTTCCTTGTATTGGGTATACACATTTAAGTGCCATGCAAAAATTCTGAACCAGCTTAAAATTGCAGTTTATGTGTAAGGCTTCAGTACAGCTTAGTGTGATATTTGATATCTTGCATTTCAGTCAATTTAGGTCGTAGGTACTTTAATTTATGTACCATGAATACAGCCACTCATACTTATGTACCCAGAATACAGCCACTCATACTTGTGTACCCTGAATACAGCCACTCATACTTATGTACCCAGAATACAGCCACTCATACTTATGTACTCTGAATACAGTCACTCATACTTATGTATCCTGAATACAGCCACTCATACTTATGTACCCTGAATACAGCCACTCATACTTATGTACCCTGAATACAGCCACTCATACTTATGTACCCTGAATACAGCCATTCATACTTATGTATCCAGAATACAGCCATTCATACTTATGTACCCAAAATACAGCCACTCATACTTATGTACCCAAAATACAGCCACCAGTTCTTGTGCTAATTCTAAATATGTGAACAATAATCATGCCCTTGTTCTGCTGCTTGCATTACACTTTCAAGTCTTCATTGAATGGTCTGGTTCAAAAATAGTCAATATGCAACCTACCTTTATACAGTATATATATATATATATATATATATATATATATATATATAAACTGCTAATGAAGAAGCTTTGTACATAAAATGTGAGTAGCATATGAAGAGAATATGCTTCATTTCAAAACTGCTCGTTTCAGGGCGTAAAATTCAGGCCCTGATATTATGCACTCTTTAAAGATAGCATAGGTTTAGAATGTGTTCTTAAGGTAACAGTGTGAAACAAAATAACGTAGCAGTTGGGTAACAATTTTTTTAATTACTTTTTTTAATAATTTAAAAAAAATACCAACATGTGTTCATGTCACCATTCCTTCTAAAGTGAATGGTTTGGATATATATAATTAATATATGCTCATGGTTGATAATGATGTTAGTTTTGTTTGTTTTTTGTACACAGTTGTACTGTTGAGGCCATTAAAATGAGGTAGGTTGGAGTACCAGAACCACGTACGAGTGGGGTCAAAGAGCAGTGTACACTCAATTTTTTTTTTTTCTTCAGGTGGTCAGCTATTTAAAAATCACCTGTTGTGTGTCTTGAAATGGGGTGATCATTACATCATGGTGTTATCAATATGATGTCACTTTCACTAGTAAAATTTAATTTTTTCAACTAGTCAATAAAATTTTATTTTCCCATTACCACAGTTAACTTGACAAGCAAAAAACACAATTGCCTTTTTAAAACTACAAAACATTCATAGCTGTTCATATGTTGTCCAATAGTAGTCCTTTAGCACAACTTTGTTATTGCTGTTCCTCCCAAACTACTAGGAGGATTGCCATGAAATGTTACATACACAGTCAACCCATGGTTTTGTTGGTTTTAAAAGAAAAATGGTGTTATTCAGTCAGCCAATATGGCCGTACCTGTAGTCATATTAAAATTCTTATGGCAATTCCTCCTTAATGGATGGTCATGTCAGTGTGTGGTTTTCATTAAAAGACTTCTGATGTCTAGTTGGTCCTAGATGTAAATGAAAATGGGGGCAGATTTGATGTCCAGTATTGCGACCATAGTGGCCATCTTGAAAACCTTGTTATTGTTACACCTGAATGGAAAGTCATATTGATATGGGGCTTTTGCCAGAAGACTTATTATAATACCTGGTTGGTTTTATAAGAAAATGATGCCACAACAGTAGCCATCAAGAAAATCTTAAATTACTATTCCTGGAAGGTCATATCAACATGAGGTTTTCACTAAACAAGTTGTTGTGTCTGTTAGGTCCTAAATGAAAATGGTGCCAATCTGATATCCATTATGGCTGCCATAGTGGCCATCTTGAAAACTTTGTTATTTCTAGTGCTTCTGAATAGAAAGTCATATTGCCCTCTCATTTTTCGACTAGAATTATTGTGTCTTGTTGGTACTGAATGAAAATGTTGCTGATCTGACATTCGTTATGGTCAGCATGGTAGACGTCTTTAGGATCTTGTTATTGTTATTACTTATAAATGAATGGCCACATTGATTTAGGAGTTTCACTAAAGATTTCTCAAATGACATCTACTGTGGCATTGATGGCAGATGTCTTAAAAATTTTGTTATTGCTTATCACAGATGAATGGTTATCTCAACATGGATTTCTTATGGTGTGTTGTTGGTCTTAAATAAAAGTATTCCTGATTTGTCATTCAATATGGTCACCATGGCAGCCATGTTAACTTTCTTGTTATCAATATTCCTCATGAATGTATGGCTTTGTGATTTAATCAAAATGAAATCTACTTGATCCTAAATGAAAATGGTGTAAATTTTACATCCAGTATGTCCACATCAGTTGCCAATTCCAAAATCATGTTATTGCACAAAATATTAGAGGTGGTGCCAACACTCAGCAGTTGTAAAGAAGAAACAGTTTGATCTTGGGTTCTGAAAGTTTATTGTATTAGAGCATAAGTTCCTTCTGGAGACTCTTTGTTTTAACAAAAAAGACTTTATGATGATCATAAAAATACTGTAGTATTAATTTCATCTGCTTTGAAACTACACACAAGATCATCATTAAATGGGTGGGTGGTTTATTGACTTTCAGAATTTTGCAAGATTTCTGTATATGACAGCCTAATGTAGTGTTCCAGTAATTTTGGACTGTTACAGATATCTACATAGACATTGTTTTAGTTATAGATTTTAGACATATAATAAATCTTCACAATTTTCCCAGCATTGTCCCAGAACCCTTATTAGTAAACCTCATGTCCAGATAGAAGCCTCTAAGAAAATCAATTTAAAGTAAACAGTATATATTTGCAATGAGAGAAGCAGGTTTTATTAGCTGCAGAACACACCATCCCCTCACTATTTCATCTTGTTACAATGGTACTATTCACACTTGAGCTGAATAGGAAAAGTATTATTATTATTGCCATAAACCCATTGGCAAAACAGATCTGAAAACAATTGGTTTGCTATCAGGCTTGTAATTGCATTGTTTGATATGGTATCAAGGTGATCTTTCAAAACTGTGCTTGCACTGTTGTGCCCTGATAATTTTTAGATGTGTCCCAAGCACAAGGATGATTCCAGCAAGGTCCTCTAGCCATTTAGAAATAAATGACAACTTGAAAAGATGAGATCTACTTAAAGATGTTCATATCTAAAATCAACATTTCAGTTTAAACTGAAAAATCGAGGGGTGCAGAGAACAAATAGCATGGGTAAAAAACACCACTGCAAGACGTCTTGCATATTGCACAGTGCAACTTGTCATTAAAAGATAATGGAAAAATAAAAAATACATTATGCAAATCCAGTGTTTTCTTTAATTTTTAAAACTTTCATAACAATATTGATTACATTATGAAATAATACATTTTTTGCTGAAGTACAAAAATGAACTATCATTGTAATTTTTAATGCATTGTAAGAACTGATCCATTTTGTGCCTTCTCAAATCTTGAATGTGTACATTGTTCATGAAACCTTAAAAAGTAATTTAATTGGATGGGTTACTTTGAAAAACTTGAATATTTCCCAGAACTCCATGAATTTAATTGAGGGATACAGAAAATTACAACTGAATTTTTAAAAAAAAAATCTGTTATTTACTTGTTTTCCAAAAAATAATTAATAAATAAAATGGGAACAAAATTGGGTGAGATCATATCAAATAACACGACATGGTTAGATAGATGGCTTTGCATCTCATTACTGTAGTGGTGTGCTTGTCAGTTATTATTAGATAAATGTTTCTTCTATTTTGTACCAATTTATTTGGTGATAAACAACAAGAAAAAATATATGGAGAAAGTTAAATATCCATTAAAAAAATACTCCTTGAAAACTTGTGGGTGTCTTTAAAAACTCCTTGAAAGACAACTTCCAGGGACTCTGTGAATGACTTGCACAGTAATAGTAAACTTCTTAGTTATAAATCTGATCTTGATCTCCTATTAAGATAGTTGTAATCGGCACCATGTTCATTGATTGTTTTTTTTTTGATGCATTTACCATTCTTGAAACCATATTTTACAGTGAATTTTCTTCTTAAGCATACATCAGAATGTATGTGGAAGCACGTTAGATTTATTTGGTGTTCGAGACCTGCATACTTTTTTTAAATTTCCTAACGTTGAATGCACATAATATTTACAGTTTGTCATAATGAGTGGCTGTTGTAGCAAAATCTGTCTTCATGAACAAAAAAAAAAAAAGGCAATGACATTTTAAACAATATTGATCTATTGAAAATATCCCCTTTTATTACTTGAAATCCATGGTATTTCCAAGCCTTGCCAAGTTATGTATAACAGTGATTGTGCCAACACAGGATTCTAGGCTGAGAGAATGTCAAGATCAAGTTTGATTGATAGCTCTGATGGGCAATGAATGCCGAAATTGACAACTTTGCTATGTTGGAATGTGGGTGTAGGCAGCTGAATGTACACAAACGGATGAAACTGTCATTTACCTGTTCTGATAGGAAAGTCATGTATATGTCAAAGATACTCTGATGAGATGATTGACTTGTGTACACAAGTTACATGTGGTGTAGGAATTTTAATTGCTTCCAAATGTGAAAATGTAGGTATAGGATGTGTGCATCCAAGTTGTCTCAATTTGATCATGTGGCAGTCTGAGTATTAACTTTAACGATTTACACAAGACCACATTAATGTTAAAGATGAAAGACTGATGTGATGTTAAATGTGCCATATGGAGTAATGTAGAATGCTTGTCAACTTGTTGTAAATCACAACACTAAAGCAATCATAACACTGTATGCCTGCTGAGATTATGTGATGAAAATATATGCATGATAGATGCCAAAATATCTGCCTGGACTTTCAGTTCTGAAAGTCTGTCATGATTGTAAGATGTTAGTAGCCACCATTTCATAAGCACCATGTATCAAGTTCATATTTGACCAAATTGAAAAAGCTTGTTATCGCTACTCCTTTTGAATGGAAGGTCATTTCAACATGGGCTTTCACTAAACTATTTCTTGTGATGTCTTCATTGTCTAGTTAAGTTGGTTTGCCAGGAAAAAGCTGGAGTTGACAAGAATTGATTATGCCAATCATTATGCAACTGCTTGATTTACTGTTCTTGCTCACAAAAACTTCCTACAAACTACATTTTTTTTGTTGAACACCATGTCAGCAGAACCTTTAATGAGTAACATTCTGTTTTTTTAGAAACACCATTTCAAGTTTCTTAGTATTTTTGTATTCTTAGTATTTTAAAGAAACACTATTTCCAGTTTCTTGGTGATTATATGTCCTTTGAAAGCATCTTATAACAGACGCCTGCACAAAATTGTTGGGTTATCAGTTTTTGCTTGTTTGCCTGTGTAGATAGATATATGTAACAATACAAGGCAATATCATGAATGGTGACAGACTGTGTCACTAGAATTGTTATTATATTCAACAGAGACAACTGAATTCAGTTGTTATGGGAGATGAAAAATGTATAGCAGTCAAACAATCAGAACATGAGTTAGGTTTGTCATGGACATTGTTAGTGGTTTGCATATAAGGTTGCATTCTGATTACACAGCATAGTTTTGGTTATTCATTACCAATTGTGCACATTTTTATATTTTTGCATCAGTAATGTTTACTACTGCCTCTGTTTTGATACTTGTATTTAGGAAAGGGAGGTGGGTGGGTAAAAACTGCTGCACAGTTTAGATCAGAAATTCTGGGTCAATGCAAAACCTGCAAAAAAATGTGCCCTGTTCTTTGATAAATGTAACTGTTGCCTGTGATAAGTGTGAATGATTAATTGTATATAAAATTCTGTGTTTTAAAATTGGTTTGCAATTTACATGATCAACAGTGGCGTTGAATATTACATATACATGTATTTTAATAAGGAAAAGATCCATTCTGTCACTCTGAAATGCATGTACCATTACTTTTAAGTTGAGTCCAACTGCAAACAGCACAGACCCAGATCTGCTGCTGCATAATATGTAAGCAGAGCTGGGTCTGTGCAGTTTTGTAAGGAGTAATCATTAAAACAAACACCATAGACCCTGGTCTGCTGGCACATTATGCTATGGCAAATCTGGAACTTTGTTGTTGGTAGTTCAACTCTACTTATAATTGAGTATATAAGGTAGTTGATGATATTTACATAAACACATTTTTTCATATATAGCACAGAATTTTATAACTAAATTTTATTAACTGACTTTTGATATAGTCATTTACATTTTCTGTCTGGAAGGAGCTTAATGCCATTGAGTACTCGCAGCTACTGGAGACCATTTTGGTAATAAAATCTCAGTATGGGTAACATAGCTTCCCTGAAAGTTCAGCAAGTACAAATTTTCTTCCCTTCAGCTACAGTTTAATCAAATTTAGATTTATCTGGCACTAGCTGTATTTTGTGTTTGTATGTATGTCCTGGCAACTTTTCATTTCAGTGTCATATTCAAGCCCATTGGCTTTGTATAGAGAGTTTTACCAGAGACTTAGATTTTCTAAAGAGAATTTAATTATCATGACAAACTGGATAAATTATAAGATTCAATGCAAGGTAATATACTGAATTTTTGTTTAATTGTAGATTTCATTTATTTGTTTATTTATTGATTGATTTATTTTCCATCCCAACCATAAAAGTCCTTATGGATGAAAATAAAAATAATTATTAATTCATATTATTTCAAGGCATTCATTGTAATTACTTTTAATTATTTTTCATTTTCGTTTTAAACCGTTAACAGAAACAAAATCACAACTTTATGTTTTACATCATCAGGTTCATTACATGATAAACATTATATAGCTTTCATGCCTGTGACATCCATTACATGCTTGGGACAGTCCTTACATTCTTGTGACAGCCCTTACATGCTTGGGACATCCCATACATGTTTGGGACAGTCCTTCCATGCTTGAGACAGTCCTTCCATGCTTGAGATAGTCCTTGCATGCTTGGGATGGCACTTTTATTTATTGAACTACTCTTGTATGGTTATTTCTTGTTCACATCGTACAGGCCAAATCATAAAAGTGGTACAAATTCAGTGTTTTTATTTTCTGTGTCAAAATGAACATAAAAATGTGAGTCAATCTTTATACAGCTAGAGTTGTCCAAATCATTTAGTTGTAACATTGGAAAAAACATTTACATATTTTATCCAAAGCAATGACAAATGACCTTGGTTGATAATCCTTGGACCTGATTCTCTATTGACATTGCTGTTTATATAGTCACCCAAATCTGCCAGTGTGTGTAAGAATTTATGGTTTGAGAGTGAATTCTGTAACACCAATCATAGGATCATAGAGACTTGATGTGGAAGGATCTCTTCACATATTGATTTTAAAGCCAGTCCTCAGTGTGCTGACTTTGCTTTAGAAAAATATAGAATTGTCTTTGCAGAGTTGTAACCCACCTTTGTTTGATAAGATTATTGCAGTTTAACTTGGTTCCAAGTAATTGTGGAAATGTTTTACAACCTGAATGGCAGTGAGACTTGCATATTATTCTCTTGTAAATGCTTTCAAACAGAGGAAAAAAACTCCACATGTACTCGGTTGGGTTTGACAAGAGGGCAGAATGTACATGTTTAAAAATGTAAATTGAAATGAGTTTGCAGTTTGGACTGAAATTTTGTTAAATTTTGTTGTGCTTGGCTTTTGGCCAAAGAATTTCTTCTTTGAAGAGCCTTGTTTACTGTAAGCCAGGTTCAGCAGCAAAGTGCATAGATCCAGATCTGCCATTACATATTGTGCCAGCTCAGGCATCTGATCAGGGTAAATGTATTTTCTTAGGAGTAATCAATAGAACAAACATCATAGACCCAGATCTACCTGCACATTATGTGATGACAGACCAGGTCCCATGATTTCAGTTAGATGTGCCTTATAAGTGGAGATATATGGTAGGACCTGTATTATAGTCTGGGGCCTGCTTATATGCATATATATGGTAGGACCTATATTATAGCATGGGGCCTGCTTATGTGCATATATATGGTAGGACCTATGACTAGTTGGATGGCCATACACTGTATATGAGTGGCTTTGTATACTTGTTGTTGTGGGGCTTAATGCCATTTTTCAGCACACGATAAGCTATACATGGCGGCCAGTATTAATGGTGGAGGAAGAAACCGGGAAATCCCCGGAAAGAACCACCGACCCACGAGGAGCTACTGGCAAGCTTTCTCACATTTGCCGAATCCTAGACTCGAACCCATGCAGACAGAGGTGAGATGGCAGTGATCCGTAACGGAGAGCGCTTTAGACCACTCGGCCACTCGGGGCCCTGCTTTTTATACTGACTATATATATATATATATATATATATATATATATATATATATATATATATATATATATATATATATATAAAGGAAGCCTATAGGTTTGTAAGGGTATAAATACAGTAGGAAGGTCAGATAAATAACAAAAGCAGTACTGCTGTGTAATATGGTAAAAAAAAATCTAATCCCCCGTGACATATAATTAGAAATCATGTCTGATATTTGTTATGAAAATCTTGGACAGTTATCATTGAAAATGGTGATTGGGGATTTGTTTTGGGATACTCATGATCTTGTTGACTGGTAGTTCATCATCCTTGCATTTCCTTTCATATAAGAGACTGCTCTAGTGGCCTAAGTGGTTAGAGCATCCACCTCAGATGCAGGAGGTTGCAGGTTCAAACCCCAGCCAAGTCATACCAAAGACTTATAAAAATTATCCTAGCAGCTACCTTGCTAGGCACTCAGTATTAAGAGGTTAGTGTTAGGACTGGTTGGCCTGGTGTCAGGATAATGTGACTGGGTGGATCATGATGCTACATGTCTGCGGCATGATTCCCCAGTGCTAGACATCGCTATAAACTGCCACATGGTAGACATCATAACAGTATGCTAGCCTAATAATGCGGCAGCTCTGTTGCTAGGGTGTTACTTGATCTCATCAGTGAATGAGCAAAGACAAGATGTTACTTAATTTGTTTGGGTTTTTTTCCCAAGTAATTTACCCCTGAATTTCTGGCTTTTTTACACAGTGTTACAGTGAGGGACTTTTGTCTATTGATAATTTTTCACTGCAGTTACCAGGCGGGGTTGATCTGACACTCAGTGAGCTGCAAGACATGGCAGCCCGTCAGCAGCAGCAAATTGAAACACAGCAGCAGATCCTTGTTGCCAAGGAGCAAAGATTGAAGTACCTCAAACAGCAGGAACAGAAACAACAACAGCTTGCCTCCGAGAATGAACGGATCAAAAAGCTACGGGAAAAAGTGGATGCCCAGGAAATGAAGCTGAAAAAGTTACGAGCCCTTCGTGGACAGGTGGAGCAGCACAAAGCCAGCAATGAAAATCTCAGTAAGTACATTTTGGCTTGCAGTCGTAGGACCAATTGGCTGGCTGTTCAGAGAGTCATGAAGTCAGAATTAAAGATGGGTAGAGAATTGGCCTCCATTGTTGTTTCGGTGCTTGTGATCAGCAGAATTACCAATGGATAATGAACAAAGTTAAATTGAAACCAGATCTGAAATAGATAATTCCATTGTACCACCCATTTAATTCCATGGTACAACCTTTTAATTCCAATTTTACAAGCCTTTTAATTTCATTGTAGAACTCTTTTCTAGTAGGATGAAACTGAACAATCCACTTTTTTCAGTACAGAATTTATGCTACTGCTTTGGAACTTAATCTGTGTCACAAAGTTGCACCTTGAGTGTGGGATTGCAGGTTTCCCGTACTTTCTTGCCTCACCTCTCCCAAATCTTGGCCTGTGTTTACCTTTTTGGTGTGGTTATTTTTTCCATTAGTTCTGAAGCAAGTAATTATTTGTTCCTTTGAAATTTTGTGTGTCCCCCTTTTTTGGTTGTATGTTATACATGGAGGGTAATTGACTTCAACTGTTAATGAACAGAGCATAGGGTTATCAAGATTGTCTTGTCAAAATTTCTTCTCTGATTGATCAATCATGAATGAGACTGTTTATAGTCATACCGCAGTATTGAAATTCTTTGATCCACAGGATGAAAATGTGATCTGATTTCCTTGGCTGAAAAGATCAAGTAGAGCAGAACTTTGCTGAGTTGAAACTGTTCTTTTTACAGTGCAATATCCTAGTCATTGCAGATCAAGTTACAGTTGAAGGACTTCTTCTTTAATCATCTGCTTTATAGTAATAAGAAATTTTTAATCGGTTTTTTTTTTTTTTTTTTTTTTTCTGACACCACTTGTCTAATAGGCTTTAGGTTCATTGGGTATTTTATCAGATCTTGCATGGAATTGAAATACAGTGACTGGAACAGTTAGAATTTATGGAGTAGAATATATACTTGCTATAAGTAGAATTTAACTGTAGTAGGCATCTGCAGATCAGGGTCTTGTTGTCCTGTTGATTACTCCTAACAAAACTGCATTGATCTAGATTGTCTGTGCATTATGCCATGGCATGTCTGGGTCAGTGCAGTTTGTAGTTGGACTTGAAAGCAAGTATTTATAGTTTCCAGCTGTTTAGCATAGATGTCTTTTGGAACACAAATGTATGGTGGTGTGGGTGGGGTGGAGATAGGTTCAACCCAAATGATAAATCGGATTTTTGAACTTAATAGCATCCACGGAGATCCCAAGTCAGAAAACCATTGTGCCGTTGTGATGCTCCATTGGCCCACCTTCAAAAATGAGTTTACTACATCTGTTATACTTTTCTTGGAAATTGAGATCTCAGATCCTTTTTTAAGTTTACCTAACTGTAAAGCCAAGTGAACTTGTGTTGTGATCCTTCATCCATTTCCATATTGGTCATTCATCAATAATTGCCCTTTTCAAATTGACAACAAATTTAATCCACTGGAACAGTTCCAAGCAAGCTTTGTAGAAAGCATCCTGGCTTTAGGACTTTATTTTTATATGTAAATGATAACAATCTGCCATATACCATATATACTCACTTATATGACGAGTCAACCTGCAAACTGCATAGACCCAGATCTGCCATCGCATAATGCACAGGCAGATCAGGATCTTTGCATTTTGTTAGGAGTAATCAGTAAAATAAACATGATAGACCCTGATCTGAAGGCACATTGTGCTACGGCAGATCAGGATCTTTGCTGACTCAACTAATAAGTGAGTATATATTGTAATATAGTGACCATTAGAAAAAACTTGAGAAAATCTGTTTAAATAGCTTGTATTCTTACATACATCTGAGCAGAATTAGACTAAAGGCTTGGCATAAAGGCTTGTCTAATTTGTATAAAGGATGTTTATCTACCAATCAGTCATTATGCTATTAGTTAAAATGAAACAATCCTTAAATGTGCACTTCTCATAAATTGGTGAATGGAATTTGGATTAAATTTGACAGCATCAAGGTATCAGTATTATGTAAATGATGCCAATCTGCTTCCAAATATGGCCATTGTTACTAAAAGCAGAAAAACCTTAAAACAACTTTCCCAAAACCACAAAACAGAATTTGAGCAAATTTGACAATAAATATCAATGGCCAGAGTTGTTCGAGTAACTTTCCTTTATTGATCACTGCCATCTCACCTCAGTCCGTGTGGGTTTTGAGTCTTAGGCTTGGCTAGTGGGGGTATTTGTGAAAGCTTGTCAGCAGATGACTATGGGCCTGTGGTTATTGCTAAAGTTTTTCCAGATTTTCCCTCCACCAGTTACAGAGATGCTTACATTGTGCGTGCTTGGTGCACATGGAGAGCAATGATGCAGGAGAACTACTGCAAATTAGTTTAACGTTGCACACAAGAAAATGTACTCTGTGCAGCATGCAATTTTTGTTCAACTGTTCAGCCTTAAAGTATATGTCACAGCATAGTCACACTAGCCAAGGTATCATAGCATTTATCATGACATTGTTTTTTTTTTCGGGTAGTCAACTGTTTATACATCTGGGTTTATCAGCTTGACGTCAGTGGTTGCTAAACTAAATTTGATTGGCGTTTTGGGCTCTGAAACAGCATTCTGTCGTAGTTTGATCAGAGAAGTTGTACAAATGCACGTTTAAAATACGGTCTACCGAGAAAACTCAAATGGACAATTCCCAGCCTTGTTCATCTTTAGATGACAATTTTCCATATTTGTTTGTCAACTACACTATAGATTTGGTTTTCAGGTAGATGTTAGTCAAGTATGCAATCTCAGGTCAACTTTGGCCTCTTGTTTCTTTTTAGGATAATGTCCTGTGCTTGCATAACACAGCAGCAAATAAGCATGTATGCGACAATAAACTTTGTTCAAGGGGCACATACAGTTAATTTGAAAATAAGTTTTAATTTGTAATTAAATTTCTTGTAAAACTAGGTTTCGCTTAGTAATTACATTTCTCGCAAAACTAAGTTTCAGTTAGTAATTACATTTGTAGCAAAACTAAGTTTTAATCAGTAGCTACATATCATCTTTGAAAATTTAGGAGAAAAAAACCAATATGAGGAGGAAAAACAAATGAATAGAGTAAATTCATTTGTTTTCAACACCTGTTTTTGAAAAATACAAAAAATAGTACCTTGTCAGGTTTACCTGTAAGCAGCCAAAAATAATCCTTTTATCTGCACCCTTGAAGATAAGCGAAGATTGTTTATCTTGTCTGAATGACTCCTATCATTAACCAATTGCACTTAATCTGATGGTAATAGTCAATAGTTGGTTTCGCAGGTGTTATCTTCATTCAGGAAACGCCCATAAACCAAATCACCCTTATCTGATATTTCGATCCGTCAGTTTTATTTTACTTTTATGTGTGAATTGGTTTGTAGATTTCATTATATTTGATTACTTGTATGAATTATCAATAAATATGCTTGTACTGAAGACTTTATATGAGAATTCATTGAGAGAAATTATAATGTCTTCAGAAGTTGAAACTGTTATAAAAAAAAATTAAAGACCATTATCTCGTTAGCTATACTATGATGGCCTGCACAAGTTTATTTTAAGGTGATGTAATCAACTAAAATTGAGTCTTAATATGTTACATCAGTCCTAAATGAAAATGGTGCTGCTTGGACATCCAGTACAGTCACTTCGGTAACCTTCTTGGAAAGCTTGGTATCACTGGTTCTCATGAATCATATCAACATGGGGCTTTCATTACAAATTTTTGTATTATGTCTAGCTGGTCTTAAAAGAAATTGATGATGTTAAGACTTCCAATATGGCCATCTTCACAAACATTTTTTTTTTTTTGCTATTCCAAAAAAAATGCACTTACTGATCAAGTGTTTCGATCTCATCCTACATGCGATCATTATTACAATATTCAGCAAATGAAGGAGCTTTTGATGTTATAGATGTGTCTTTTAGTTCAAACTTCTTGAAGGAAGTTAACATCTATTTTAAAAATATAGTATGTGTGTTCCCTATTTCCTTTTGAGTATTTTTAACCAACATATGTACTGTTAATCAGCATAATTTGTCTTGTGGCATCTAATTACCCTTTGCACTATTTGCATTCCCCATTGATCAGGAGCCTTCATATATTTTCCTAATGATATTGTTGGTTTCTTTTTTTACTTTATCACTCTTTGGTAATAAACCTATTTGATACATAAAACCTTATAACCTTATAGGGGGCACTGTATAACCTTACAGTGCTGATGTGCCATAAAATCCACATTCAACCAACTAATATGGAATGTCATTTTGACATGAGGTTTTCACCAGAAGATTTCTTATGATATCTGGATGATGCTGATCAGACCTCAAATATGACCACCATGGTGTCCATCTTGAAAATCTATTTCTTGATATGCCTCCTAGACTGATGGTCATATTGACATGGGAATTCCACCAAAAGAATTTCATGTAGTTGGTCCTCAGTGAAAATGATGCTGATCTGACATCCAATATGGATGCCACAGTGGGCCATTTGAAAATGTTTTTATTAAATGAGAATATAAATATATCAACATTAAGCAGTTCAAAAGAAGAAATGGTTTTATATTGTTTTCTTTTTGGACAAAAGATTGTCAGTCCCTTTAAGGAGCTGTTCCTTTTTGCTTGCTCTTCTGTTCATAGACTGGAAGAGCTTATATGATGGTCTGTTGTCCATTCGTACATTTATCCATGGTGTAATTCAGGGGTCTCAAACACGTGGCACACAGACTGCTTGTGGATTGCCAAGCCATATCCTGTGACCTGCAAATGATTGGTGTCACAAGGTGTCATGAAAGATAACAAAGGTGGTGGCCTTGGGCCATCAAAAATGCCCTATTGCAGCCCTCAGGGTGGTTTGAGTTTGAGACCACTGGTCTAAATAGTCCTAAATGAAATTAATGTTGCATGGACATCATGGACATCGTATTATGACTACTCCCCTTGAATGGATCATCATATCAGCATGAGTTTTCACAGAAAGACTTAACAATGTCCAGTTGGTTGTAAATGAAAATGCTGTGAATCTAATGTTTACATGGTTGCCACATTGTCCATCCTGAAATCTTATCATCACTCCTTCTGAATGGAAAGTCATATTGACCTGGGGGTTTTCACCAGAGAATGTCTTTTGATGTCTTGTTGGTCCTGAATAAAAAATGGTGCCAATCTAATGTTCAGTATGACCACAACAGCAGCCATCTTGGAAAATTTTGTTGCTGTCATATCAACATTGGGTTTTCACTGAAACACTTTTTATGATGTTTTGTCGGTCTTTTGACATCCAACTATTAGCCATAATGTATTTAATTGACCTAATATTATACATGTGTTGAACTGTTCTGATAATAGTCATTATGTTTTGAGCTGTTCTGGTATTAACTTTAAAGCCTCAAACCTGCCGTTGCAGGCAAAAGTTGTATATGCTCAATCATGAGAA